>MCJB01030626.1:0-33023 GCA_002018475.1 Nicotiana obtusifolia
ATAATAGCTTTCATTGAAAACACGACTTGAAGTCATAACATTTAGATACGCAACCCATACGTTGAACACATTCTCAAATAGTAAAATAATATGACAAGAGCATTTGGAATACATATTGAACATATATATTTTGACACAAAGCTTTGTCGGAATAGTCAAGTTATAATGAACAACTCGGAACATACAAGGATATCGTGGGATTCAATTCTCAAAGAGAAGTTTAGCTAACATACCTCGCTTTGAGCTTCCTTAAATTACTAGAATGTTTCGGAAATCTTAGCAACTTCGATCTATTTAGAAACATAACAAAATTAAACACAAATTAGGAAGGAGTTCATGGTTCCATCTCATTTGAGCATTTTATCAAACATTAGGTGGACATTATGATTTCAAGGTCCTCCTATGGTAATTCCTTCATCCCGCAACCTAAAGTCTACCCAATTGAGCTCAACAATATTCCCACAAACGTTGATAGTACAGGCATGCATAATGAACGACTCTCACACCCAAGAATTGCTTTTCTCATTACATATTTTCAGTTAAATCCCGAAATTGAAGGCTAGGGAGTAGAATCTTACCTTTAGGATGAAGACCTAATGAGTTTTCCTTGTGAATTCTCCAACTTTTGAGCAATAATTGATGAACAATAAGCTTAGGAACTTCTCCTCTCACTCTATGTCACTTCCTCTCTCTAGAAATATCACTCTTTCTCTTTACAATTGGTCCCTAATGACTATATATCGAAATAGTGTCGGGTTATAAAATTAAAAAAAGTGAAGCCTCGATGCTGATCTGAGGTTGCATAAAGGACCGCATAACACTTCTGCGGTCCACAAAATGGGCCGCATAGTGGCCCTCTGGAACTGGGCATTTCTATGCAGGTATGCGACAGGTCTGTGGTCCGTAGACCAATTCTGCGGTTGCATAAATACCTCGGGGTGATCCTTTTGTAAACCTTGTGTAAGAGCGATTGATTATTTGGTTGTCATTTGTGTTCCTTAATTGGTTTTACTGGTACTTTAACTGTATTCTAAATACTTTGCGGCATTATCACCTGTTTACTCATTGTTGCTATTTGTTGCTTCCACTTTTCATTTGCTAGTATTATATTGTTATTCCTTACATGTTTATCCCTATACTGATATTCATTCCTCTGTTGGTTTTATATTAATACCTTGCACAGGATTCTATTTCTAGTAGGTGTCTTGACATGACCTCGTCATTACTCTACCGAGGTTACGCTTGATACTTACGGGTACCGTTGTGGTGTACTCCTGCTACTCTTGCTGCACATTTTGTATAGATCCAGGTACCTCGGAGCATGCTAGTTGTTAGATAGCTGATTGCATGTTGCTATGGAGATTTCAAGGTATATCTGCCATCCTGTTCGCAAGCCTCGAAGTCACCTTCCGATGTCCTTCTTTACCACTGTTTATTTCTATTCCGAAACAGTTTGTACTTATAGATTTTCTAGTGAACTCAGTAGAGCTTATGACTTGTATTACTGGTTTTAGGATATTGTACATCTATTGACCGTTGTTGGCTATGAATAGCAATTACTGGTTCATGTTAAATGGTTAATTGGTTTAAATCTGTTAATAAGGACCGCAAAACCTCCTTCCGAAATTTCTCATTATGGTTTATGTGATGGATGTGCAGCCCGCAAAACGGTTATGCGGTTGCATAATGGGATGCATAATGGTTCTCAAACCTTGCTCGAGTTATGCTTCACTCTGCGGCCCACAAAGTAGTTCTGCAGTCGCATAGTGGACGAGGATGAGTTCGGTTGAGAAAGTTCACTTGACTGTCACGAGGATGAGTTCGAGCTTAGCAAATGAATTGAGTTATTTTATGGTTTTTTTTACATGAGCTTATGAAGGATTCAGCTGAATTTCAGTGCGGGATTGTGGCAGTAATAGAGTATGGGTATCATGAGTTATCGGATGTTTTGTTTTATGTCTATGAGCCAAGTAGGGGAGCTTGCTATCGACGATCAGATTGCATGGTTATGTGTTGTATTGGTTTTCGTCTGAGGTATGTTATTGAATCAGTTATGACTTGCAGAAGTTGAGAACAAGGATGACTCGAGTAAGGAGATTTCTGGATACGGGATATATTACACTTTATGGGTATATGGAAATCATTGAATGATTTGAGTTAGTTATTTGTGACGGATGTTGTGTGTCTGGAGTAGGGATTTACTTAGTTGCGTTAAAATGGGGTTACTTATTTGGGTGTTGGTGTGATGATGGAGCATAGGTCGTATGTATGGCAGTGCATTAAGATTAGAATAGGGTGGTTGACTCTCGAGAAGTTTCTAATAGGTTCAAGGTTCATATGTGGCGTTTGAGGAATTTCAGAAATTTGTAACAAGAAAAAGCTAAGATCTGAGATTTGCATTAGGTGGTGTTGGGACTGGCGGTACATCTGTATCATTAGAGGTTCTAAATTTCAGTATCAGAAAGGTAAAGGAAACAGCGTTTGATTCATATAAGGTCTCTTCAAAGTAGGAATATTGGTTGTGGTACAAGTGGATGCTGAAGAGGGAATACAAGGGCTTATGGGCTTAGGACGACGTGGTTTCATGCTAGGATCTCGTATGCCAAGTTTTGATTGAGGATCGTGGTATTATAGCAAGGATAAGTGTTAACTTGAAGGCAATTTAGAAGAAACTCGGAGGAAATGGGACAGCTTGGTAGTAGGTTGGATCAAATGGTAATGGTACGATCAGTTCTTTTGGTTCTTATGGTGTGGTGAGGCTTTACCGGTGTTTTGTGGCAATACTCTTCGGCTTGGCTATCTGGATGATTTGGTTGAGTTAGAGGGATTCGATTTTGATGGCTCGATATGGTGCTAATGGGTTTCGAAGAGTTCTCGATGATTCCTACCACGGCTTGAGATGGATATTTTCTATAGGAATGGGGAGTTTGTCGAGTGTTCTGATTTTTCTCCTGGATGGGATCAAGTGGAAGGATAATGTCACTGATTGGCTTAGAATTTGGCTATAGTTCTAGTCGGATGAGAGAGAGCTCCATAATTTGTTGATATTATGAGTGGTTATGAGTTTCTGCGTGTTTCATTCACCATTGGCAGTGTATGAAGGCTTGGAACAAGGTTTTAGTTGATATGAGGTTTGTTACAGGTATCGGGTTTGTTTTTGAGTAGTTATTGTTGTCGGAATTTACTGCTGTGAGTATCTGAGTCATGTGGTATATCGTGTGTTTACATTCCGGTTTATGGTTATGGCTTGATAAGGCTCGTTCAGACTTATACTGTGTGAATGCGAGATTTGGGTCTTGTAAGGAATTCCGGATGTTGGAAATTGAGTTCCAAGGTTTATGGGCTAAGGTTGAAGGAAGAATCTTCGGTTAGGTTGTGGTTCCAGACTTATATGGATTGGGGAGACATGGGATCACCCACGGGTAGGTGCATGATGAGTTTACACAGTGATTTGATGGCTTTGTAATGACTCTTAGCACGTTCGATGACGAAGGTATGTTAAAGTGGGGGAGAATGTATGACCCAATCGGTCATTTTGAGCATTTTGCATTGCATTCTGCTATTTGAAGTCCTGAGTAGCTTCAGATGATGTATTATGACTTGTGTGAATCGTCGTTTTTGGTTTTTAGGTGATTCGAAATTGATTTAGAAGAATGAATCTCATGTTAGAAGCTTTAAGTTGGAATAGTTGACCAAGTTTGACTTTTGTGTATTTGAGCCCGGGTCGAAATTTTGATGATTCCGTTAGGTCCAGATAGTGACTTTGGACTTGGGCATATGCCCGGATTTGCATTTGGATATTTCTAGAAGGTTTCGTAACTGTTTGGCGAAAGTTGAAAATTTGGAGGTTTGGAATGTTCATAAGTTTGACCGAGAGTTGACTTTGATGATACCGGGTTTGAATTGTTGTTCCGAAAGTTGGAATAGTTTCGTTGTGTCATTTGGAACTTGTGTGCAAATTTTAAGGTTATTCTGGGTTGATTTGATATGGTTCAGCATGAGTTCTGGAAGTTGAAAGTTAAAAAGTTCATTAAGTTTGATTTGAGGTGCGATTCATGATTTTGATGTTGTTGTGCGTGATTTGTGGCCTCGAGTAAATTTGTATAATTTTATGGGACTTGTTGAGGGGATCGGGTATGCTTCAGATTGATTTCGGACGATTTTTCAACTATTTTCAACTGCTGGTTTTTGGCTACAGGGGTGTACATCGCGATCGCAGAGAATTGGTCGTGATGTCGAAGAGTAAAATGGAAAAATTGGACCTATGCATCGCGTTCACAGAGGAAGCTTTGCATTCGTGAAGAAGAATTTGCCGCCATCTTGCAATCTATTAGGAATTTGGAGATGATCCAAAAACCGAAGTTGTAGGCCTTTGTTTCTAGTTTTCAGAAAGTTAAACTATTTGTTATTTGGATTTATGTACAAAATGTTATGGGTGATATACTACATGCTATCTGAGAAGAGTTTGGGAAGGGTTAATGGAAATTTGTTCATCGCGATCGGGGGAAAATAGTCGAGATCGCATAGGGTAAAAACTGTGCTGGAAAATTTTGGGTCCGCAATCGCGAGGTTGGTGACCGAGATCATGAAGGATACCTCTGAAGCAGTGTATAAAGTACTCTATTTCGAAGGTCTTGACCATTTTATCATATTTTGAGCTATGGAGCTCGAATTTAGCCAATTTTGGAGGCTATTTTCACCACATGGATTGGTGTAAGTGTTTTCTACTCGATTATAATTATATTTCATGATCTATCTTCTTTTTCGCATTTGGATTATGAAATTTAAAGAGAGATTGGGAGTTTTTATCTAAACTTTTCTAAAGTAAATTTTTGAGTTTTGAACATCGATTCGGAGTCGGATTTGAGTGAAATTAGTGTGGTAGGACTCGTTATTGAATGGGTTGTCGGATTTTGTGAGTTTTGAAACTTGGCCAATTCAAGTTGATCCAAGGCTCTTTCGATCTCGGACCGATCCCCTGGATCTTCTTCAGCTGCGGGAAGACTTGGTTCTGTCACTTTTTGGTTGACTTTGTGTAATTGATTAAAGATTTATTGATTGTGTTTGTCTCCTATGACATTATTTGATGTTTTTTATTTGCTTTTGGCTAGTTTAGCCTTTCAGAGGTTGATACGCACGGGATGACATTTCTAGAGGGTCGTTTGGCTTGCTCGGTATTTGTTTTGGCTTGTTTGAGGTAAGTATCTTATCTAAACTTGGTTGAGGCACTAGTTGCCGGAATTATTTGTGATAGCTACGCACTATGGGTGCGCATATGTGTGAGGTGGAGCCCATGTGCGAGCGCCGGGGTATTTATCTTTGCTCGCGGTAGTGCTTAGGCTATGATATGCTTAGAGTTGGGTGTTAAGCTTTAAGCTATAATGTTTCTCATGTTTGTATCTTTGTTATGAACTATTTGAGCCATGTTTGAGATTACAAAGAGGCTAATTCCCTGGATAAACTTGGTAAATGTTATTTCTGTGATAAAATTGTTGATTTGAGCTATGATAGCACACTTTGCACATGCCTACATTTTAGCATGTTATTATACCAGTCCAGAAGCATGAAATCTTATAATATTCATCATATACATGTGTTCTTGTATACTTGCTTCAGTGTGGTATGATTTGGACTGGATGCATGTGACCACGCCGGGCGGAT
Organism: Nicotiana obtusifolia; assembly: GCA_002018475.1. Taxonomy (NCBI): domain Eukaryota; kingdom Viridiplantae; phylum Streptophyta; class Magnoliopsida; order Solanales; family Solanaceae; genus Nicotiana; species Nicotiana obtusifolia. Next base: position 5,662 of record MCJB01030626.1, read on the forward strand.
TACGGATTGCGTTGTTATGCTTGTGACCATGCCAAACGGATTGTATTGTTATGCTTGTGACCACGCCAGGCGGACTGTATTGATATGCTTGAGACCCTGCTGGGCAGTTTTTTGTTGTTATGCCTGTGACCATGCCGGGTTGATTGTGTTGATATGCATGTTGTTGCAAGACAGTAGGGTGATTGCCTACGCGTCTCGGCAGTTGAACTTGATCCCCTCGCTAGACACCACATGACTCAAAAATGCCACCGAATCAAGCCAAAACTCACACTTGGAGAATTTTGCATATAACTTCTTCTCCCTCAAGGTCTAGAGCATGATCCTCAAGTGCTGCTCATGATCCTCCCGGCTGTGAGAATAAACCAAGATGTCGTCAATAAACACAATGACGAAAAAATCAATATATGGCTGGAACACATTGTTCATCAAGTGCCTAAATGCTGCTGGGGCGTTGGTCAGCCCAAATGACATCACTAGAAACTTGTAGCAACCATACCGAGTCTAAAAGCAGTCTTTGGCATATCCGGATCCCGAATCTTCAACTGATTATACCCAGACCTCAAATCAATCTTCGAGAATACTCTAGCAATCTGAAGTTGGTCAAATAGGTCATTAATGCGCGGAGTGGGTACCTGTTCTTGACTGTAACTTTGTTCAGCTGCCCATAAGAAATATTTATTCGCATAGTACCATCCTTCTTCTTCACAAATAGAAACAGAGCACCCCAGGGTGAAACACTTGGCCGAATAAAATCCTTATCAAGCAACTCCTGAAGTTGTTCTTTTAATTCCTTCAACTCTACTAGTTCCATATACATGGTGGAATTGAAATGGGTTGAGTGCCCGGCACCAGGTCAATGCCAAAATCGATATCCCTATCGGGCAGCATGCCTGGTAGGTCTGGTGGAAACACATCTAGGAGATCTCTTATTACCAGAACTGACTCAACGGTAGGAGTATCAGCACTGACATCCCTCACAAAGGCTAGATACACTTCACACCCCTTCTCAACCATCAGTTGTGGCTTTAGAAAGCACACACCTTCAAGGAATATAATCCAATGTACCCCTCCACTCCAACCGCAACAACCTTGGCATAACTATTGTCACAGTTTTGGTGTGACAATCCAGAATAGCGTGATAGGGCAACAACCAATCCATGCCCAAGATCACGTCAAAGTCCACTATACTGAGTAGCAATAGATCAACTCTGGCCTCATAACCACTAATAGTGACTAAACACGACCGATAGACACGATCTATAATACTAGAATCTCCCACATGCGTGGACACATATAGAGGAGCACTCAAAGAATCACAGGATATATCCAAATATGGAGCAAAGTAAGATGACACATATGAATAAATGAAACCCGGATCAAATAAGACTGATGCATCCCTATGACAAACTAGACAATACTTGTGATGACAGCATCCAATGCAACTGCCTCCGTCTTACCAGGAAAAGCATAGAAACGAGCATGGACTCCCCCTCTAGGGCGGCCTCTACCCCCGTAACCTCCACCCCTAGCTGGCGGGGCAGGTGGAGCGGCAAATGGAGCGCTAACCATAGCCTGTGAACGTTGTGGAATCTATGGAGCCTATGCAGTTTGTAGAGGTGCACCCCTCCTAATTCTGGGACAGTCCATAACCATATGTCTGGTATTACCACACTTGAAACAAGCTCTTGCTGGGCGTGGTTGCTGAAACTGACTCTAGCCTAGTCGACTAGACTGACCGCTGAAGGCACTCTGCGTAGGAGGTGCACTGGAAAGTGGCGGTGCATAATGGGCAGCCTGAGACCTCGGAATAGCCAGAGCACTGCTAGTAGCTGGAAGTGCTAAATGAACTGACCGACTCACATACTCTCTGCCATGATGGGCTGAAATTGCAGCGTGGCCGCCATTAAATCCTCCACTACCTCGAGGCCTCTTGGCCTCCCTGTCCTCCCTCTCTCAGCCCCGCATACCCTCCATCCTCCGAGCGATCTCTATAACTTTCTGAAATGGAGTATCCGTCTCCAACTCTCGAGCCAGGCTAAATCTAAGACCATAACTAAACCCCTCGATAAATCTGCGGACTCGCTCTCTGACTATAGAAACCAAGGCAGGTACATGTCGGGACAACTCACTAAATTTGATGGCATACTCTGACATTGTCCATAGTCCCTTGATGCAGCTGCTCAAACTCTGTTCGCCATGCATCCCAGAGGATTTGGGGAACAAACTCTCTCAAAAATATCTCTGAAAACTGAGCCCAAGTGAGTGGGGTTGCATCAGCGGGTCTACCCTCTTCGTAAGCATACCACCACCTATACGCTGCTCCTGACAGCTGAAATATAGTAAAAGCAACTTTGTTCACCTCCACAATACCCATGGCAGGGAGAATACAGTGGCACTTCTCTAGAAAACCCTACTCATCCTCAATAGAAGTGCCATTAAAAGTAGGAGCATCATACTTCTTGAACCTCTCAAGTCTCCTCCACTCCTCCTCAGACGCCACTAGCCTAATCTCAGGCTGAACCGGAATAACGGGCTGTGCTGGCATGACACCCGAAACTTGATCAATATGGATCTACTACTCTAAAGTACGAGACGCGGGAGTCTGAGCTCCTCCCCCAGCCTGAGATGTAGCTGGAGCAACCGTGATCAATCCCGCCTGAACTAGAGTACTGAACATACTGAGGAAGTGTACTGGGGTCTCCTGAAGTCCAGGGGTGACAACAGCCGCCTCGGGTGCTTGTCCCCCCAATGGGAGCTACTGGTGGCTCCTCAGTCGCAGGTGCTCTAGCTACAACATGTACCCCTCCTCAGCCTCTACCCCGACCCTGGCCCCGGCCTCTCGCGGCTCTATCAGGGGGCGCGGGTGTTTGGTCATCTAATCTAGCAGTGCGTATCCGCACCATCTATGATAGAATAGAAAGACAAAGGCTCACATTTTGAAATCAACAAATTCTCACGACAAGGAACAAAAGAAGTGGAATTTTCCTAATAGTTCTGTAGTCTCTCAAAGATACGTACAGACGTCTCTGTATGGATCCGCAAGACTCTACTAAACCTACTTATGACTTGTAGCATCTATGAACCTAGAGCTCTGATACCAACTTGTCACGATCCCAAAATCCCACCTGAGGTAGTTGTGATGGTACCTAGTCTCTTAGACTAGGTAAGCCTGAAATACAAGACTCTGACAGAAATCACGACTAAGAATATTAAATAAAGCTTATATGCCTCATGAATACATCAATACTGAATAACAATCACAATATTTCCCAAAATTCGGTGCAAATGAGTCATAAGCTCTAAGAAGTATAGTAGAAGCCTCCAAAATACAACACCATTTGATGCAAAAATAAACAGTAGAAAAGATAGAGGTAGAAGGTGATTTCGAGGCTTGCGGGTGTCACAAAGGAATACCTTGAAGTCTCTGGAATAGCTAGTCCAATCACTAGCGTTTGACACGAGCGAAAGTACCTGGATCTGGACAAAAATATGCAGAAGCGTAGCATAAGTACACCATAACGGTATCCAGTAAGTATCAAGCCTAACCTCGGTAGAGTAGTGACGAGGCTAGGTCAAGACACCTACTAGGATGAAGAAAACTGAACAGAATATAATACATTCTAATAACAAAAGATAGAGGCAATTAAAGGACAATAAAGTAATTTATCAATACAGGGCTATCAATGGAAATAAAGCAACAAATGGCAACAAGAGAGTACATGTGATAAGACTACAAGTAACCAATTATAATCAAAACACTAATGGAAAGAAATAAGGAAAACAAGAACAACAATTGTTTCAAATCATCAAGCCTTTCCAATATAGAATGTACAATAAGAATTATACCGAGATGCCACGCCTCATATTCACATTTCACAAGTCACATTCACAATCTTTCGTATATCACCGCGTGAGCCTTGTATTTATTTTTAAAACGTTTTTCCCAAAATAGCTACACGCGCTTTAGCCCCCTTATCTCACCGCGTGGCTTCAAGTAATTCCCTTACTAGCAACACGCGTATAAATCCCACATTATCTTGTCGCATGCACATCAACCCCTATCCTTGTACCGCCACATGCGCATCAATATTACAACACAATAATTTAATTCGCACCACACGTGCCCATATGCCTCAACATTTCCAAAATCAATAGTACCAGTGTCACCATAACATATAGCCCAAGGCTCAACCACAATGTGTACGAGAAATCTCAATAGCAACAAAAGAGATGAGAAACAACTCAACAAGGAAAGATATCTCAACAATTAACAACTTCAACCACAAGGGTTAAAAGCTTTTACAACTACACTTTATTAACTCAACAATGAAGGTATTCCCATGAAATGGCAACTTCCAATTCAAGTACAAGACATAAGCTAATAATGGAAGAGATAGCATGAAACAACAACTAAGTCTAGATGCATGAAAATAACTCTCAACAATAGAAGAAATGCCATATAACAAATATTACAGGTAAATGCACATAAGAGCAACTTGACGATGGAAACTATAACATGTATGACAATTTCAATTAAAGCATGTGAGAATAAAATTAACAACGAAAGAAGGAACAAATAATAATAACTTCAATTAAGTGCTTATAAGTAACCTAAGAGTCTAAATCGGCCAAATATCACATATAAGCTCGTGTACACACTCGTCACCCCATATACACGTCTTCCACGTAATCTGAATAGTACAAACAACCCAAATCCTAAGGGGTACTTTCCTCCCCATAAGGTTAGACAAGATACTTACCTCAAAAAGCTAATTCAATCCACTAATAAGTCCTTCCCGTGCAAATCCGACTCCAGATGGTTCGAATCTAGCCAGAATAACTTAATATCATAAATAATAGCCATAAGAAGCAATTTCGAATAATAAATATTTGACCTTTAATGAAAATTAAAAAAAAAAGTCAACTCAAAAAGTCAACCCCAAGCTCGAACCCCCAAAACCGACAAAATTCACAAATTCCGAAGACCCATTCAATGATGAGTTCAACCATACTAATTTCATCCAATTCCATCCACAAATCGACCCCCAAATCTCACTCTCCAATCACATGGTCTAAAATCCCCAAATTTCACTTCAAATTCACATAAACTAGGTGTAATAATCAATGGGTAATCAATATCTAACAACAAAACTGTTTAAACTTCACTTACCTATTCAATTGTAGCAAGAAATCTCTCAAAAATCGCCCTTGGCCGAACTCAACAAATCAAAAATGAGATAAATGACTCAAACCCTCGTTTTAAAAGATTGCCCAGTGACTCTCGCACCTGTGGTCACTTAGCCGCATCTACGGGTCCTGTAGGTACGCCCTAAATTGCTCTTCTACGATTTCTCTATAGCCTCCATCCTTCCGCATCTGCAAAAAAATGCTTCACACATGCATGTCCTCGGACTGCGAACTCTCCAGCTCCCAGCCATTTTTGTATCTGCGGACAACATAGCGCACCTGCGCTTCCGCATCTGCGACTCCTAGTCCGCATTTGCAACCCATGCCATGCCCAACCTTCTACGCTTCTATGATACATCCGCCACTTTAGCAGCTTCGCACCTGCGGCAACCTCACAGGTGCGATCACACCAGAACCTAAAACTTCAGCATTTTCTTTATGTCCAAATGTGATCTGTCAACCTTCCGAAACACACCCGGGGCTCCCGGGACCCTAGCCAATTACACCAACCCATCCTAAAACACCTTACGAAGTTACTCGATACCTCAAATCACATCAAACAATATCGAATAACAAATGACACTCCAATTCAAGCCTAATGAAACTAATGAACTTCTGACTTCTAAAACTAATGCCGAACCACATCAAATCAATTCTAAATGACCTCAAATTTTGCACACTATTCCCAAATGACACAGCGGACCTATTCCAACTCCCCGAACCAAACTCCGAATCTGGTATCAACAAAGTCAACTATCGATCAAACCTTCAACTTTCGCCAAAAAGCCTCAAACCAACCTATGGACCTCCAAATCAACATCTGGACATACGTCTGAGTCCAAAATGACCATAAGAAGCTATCAGAACCATCATAACTCCTTTTGGAGTTTTCTTCACAAAAATCAAACTCCGGTCAACTCTTCCAACTTAAGCCTTCAACTTTGGGACGAAGTGTCTCAATTCGCTCCAACACTTCCCCGAAACCAAGCCAACCACCTCGGAAAGTCACATAACTACAAATTAATATAGAAGAGGCAATAAATAGGGAACAGGTATACAATATACAAAACGACCGACCGGTTTATTACATATACACGGGATGACAAGTGTGTACACGGGCTTATATGTGGAAATTGACCGTTTAGACTCTTAGGTTACTTATATGCATTTAATTGAAGTTGTTATTACATGCTATATCTTTCATTGTCGAGTTTACTCTTATCTTCCTTTAATTGAAGTTGTTGTGACATATTATATCTTTCATTGTCGAATTTATTCTTATATGCATTCAATTGAAGTTGTTATTACATGGAATATCCTTCATTATTGAGTTTATTCTTCCGTTTCACTGTGTTGTTGTTGAGACTCTTGTATACATTGTTGTTGAGTCGTGGGCTATGCATTGTTGTGACATTGATATTGTTGTTTTTGGAAATGTTGTGGCATATGGGCACGTGTGGTGCGAGTAGATATGTTGTGTTGTTGTGGTTTTGGCACATGTGGACTTGTTGAGCGGATTGTTGGGGTGTTTGCACGAGGTTTTGCCGTACTATGGTTATTATTGATATTGCACATGCCGCGAGACAAGGAGCGCTCTATATATATATATATATTGGATTTAGCGCATGTGGCGAGATAAGGTGGGATAATTATTGATGTGCGTGTGGCGAGACAAGGTGGACAGTTACTTTATTATTGCGCACGTGACGAGACAAGGGGGGATAAGTCAGGGATAATATGAAATGGCCCGGGGCATATTATTGATGATATTCGTGTAGTGGTGTGACTTCCTTGTATGTGTCATGCATATTACGTGAGTTGTTGTGTTATTTCCAATGTACTATTCAGTGTCTCTGATATTGCTTGTTCATTTGAGTTGTGATCGTACATTTGCACATGCATACACTGTAACATGTCATCTATACCAGTCCAGGGTTATGAATCTTGATGTTCATTGATCATGCGCACGTATTCTTGTATAAATGCCTTCTGTGTGTGGATTGGATTGGTAGCACATGAGTTGTCCGTGCGGACCTGAGATACTGTTACTAGAGGCACGTGAGTTGTCTGTGCAGATATGAGATATTAATATTATTGGCACGTAAGTTGTCCATGCAGCACGTGAGTTGTCTATGCGATTGTGATCGATAATGTAGGCACGAGATGCTATGTGTATATGATTCGTGATTTTGGGACTCGTGATTTGTGATAGTTCAGGTGTGGTACCTCGGGATGATTCTTATTGTAGTCTTGTGGCGGAAGGTTTGATGATTAGAACTGTCATTGTTTTCCCTTAATTGCTTTCACTTGTATATTATCTGTGGTTTGATTATTTTGCTGTTTATCATATGATTTCCCTTCGTTGCCATTTATTTACTTTATTTTTCCATTGTTAGCTTTATATTAATATTCTACACAGGTTATTTGACTAGTAGGTGTCTTGACTTGAACCTTGTCACTATTCCACCGAGGTTAGTTTTGATACTTACTGGGTACTATTGTGTTGTACTCATACTACGCTTCTGCACATTTTTGTGCAGATTCATGTACCTCAGAGCATGCCGGACGTTAGTTAGCTACTTGTGATTTGCTGTGGAGACTTCAAGGTATATTTGCCATAGCGTCCGCAGGCCTCAGAGTCACCATTGGTTGTCTTTCATTACTACTGTTTATTTTCATTCCAGAACAGTATTGTATTTAGAGATTTTAGTGTACTCGATAGAGCTTATGACTCTATACTACTAATTTTGGGGTCTATGACTGATGTTCGGTTTAGCTATGTTATTTCAGTTAATATTTTGCAGTTAAGTTGGTTAATTATGTAAATTCTCAGCATGTGTTAGGCGTACCTAGTCCTAGGGACTAGGTTCCATCACAATTCTTAAGGTGAAATTTTGGATCTTGACATATATTTAATTAGTTGGACTTCAAGAGACGAGCCCATTTACTAGCCCAAAGTCCAAATGGCTAGTAGCTTGCCTTAAAGTCCAGGCTCATCCCATATGTCAAGTTACATAGTAATCCAAGTCAAATAAACGAGCCAATGAAATCATGTCATTTTTCAAGAAAGGGTGACATACCAAGTCAAATCAACAACCAATAGAGTTGTGCTAAGTGTCTAGATGGTATTGATCAGTTCAAACGGACCAATCAAATCGCAGAGCCACACCACTTCCTACAACTATAAATAGAGGTCTTCATAAAGCTAAAAGACACCAGAATTAAGAACAAGAAACAAGCAAAAGAGCTCGTGGATCAAAGGCTGAAAATTTCTATACAAGCTACAAGTTCAAGCACTCAAGCTACAAGTTCAAGTTCAAGATCAAGAACGAAGGCAAATCAAATACTAAGGCGCTCAAGATCAAATTACTTGTTCGTGGTAGATCATTCAATCAAGTTTAAGAAGGAGATTCAAGATCAAGCTTTACAAGCCCTTGAATCAAAAATCAAAATCAAGCTCATCAAGATAGTTTATATTCTTGAAGAATCAGAGAAATACTATAGAGATTGTAACACTCATCATTTATTGAAATCAAATACTACTTTTTGTTACGCAACTTTCTATTCTTGATTATTTATTTTTCACGACGCGAGAATTTATTGTTACGGTGGTATTGACTTATTAATTCAGATTGTATGCCATTTATTTTTCAATTAGAATTGATAGATTATTTTTTCGTAAAACATCTAATGTTATGATAGTCTTTGATGTTCTCAACAAATACGTAATTTTAGTTTTTATAATTAATTAAAGCAAAATATTATTAATTTGAAAAATATATTTACAATATTAGTGCAAATATATGATTAATAATTAACTATATATTAAAATTTAATCTAACTATATAATTACACTTGTACAATCAAACAGTACACTTGTATTTATACTGTAATTACATTACGACAAACAAATACGTCGTCGTAATTACAACACTTGTAATTACTACCTAGTAATTATACCAATTACAATTGCTTGGCGGCATTCCAAATAGATCCTTAATATTTTTGTTTAAGGATTCATAGATGTGAGGGGAAAAGAGGGGAGTGGGGGAGGTCGACTAAAGAGAGAATCATATAAATAATTAGTTGAGTTAATACTGGTAGCATTTTATGAGTTATTGACTAATATTAATAGAGTTTCTGGACTAACTAATACTAGTAGTATTTTTTCTTTGAAACGCCAAATTGAGTAATTTTTTCTAAAGTTAAAAGTAAAAATAATAATTAATTCTATTTTGATTTTAAAATAATAAATATATTCAACCAATTGTTTTTAGTAGGCGTAACAACCAAAAATATCAGGACTATAAGCTATCTTCTATCTATATATAATAAAAGGAGAGGCAAAAATACCATAGTAAATCAAGTGGCAATATAATAAAAAATTACTTGGCAATTTTAGGACAAAGTTAGTTAGATTATGTAATAATTAGTTTCTTTGGGAATTTAAATTTTTTAAAAATATAGTATGCATTATTTATTATTAATAATTAGTAACTCTTTTTGAATTTGAATTTAAACATAGAAGATAATTCTAATTGCTTATTCCAATATAATGTAGAAAAGAAATTCTAATATACATTTTATACAAACTAATAAAAGAATATATGTTTTGTATGAAGTAAAAATGTGAAAATCAAAAATTTAAATTGAAAATAAAATAGAAGACTAATTGCTTATTCCATATAATGTAGAAAAGAATAATCAAAATATTGATACATTTGATACAAAATAATAAAAAATATATATTTTGAATGAAGTAAGAAATCTATATTGTTATTGTTATATTAAAGGAGGTATATATAAGGAGAGTCAAAAACATTATATTAAGCCAAGTGACAGCATAATAAAAAGTCACTTAGTAATTTTTGGACAAAAAATTATTATTCATAAGATTAAGCCAAGTATTAAGATACTATAAAGCCACTTTATAAAATTTTATAATTATTCATGAAAAAAAATTTAAACACCAAAAAACAAAAATAACCAAGATACAATTATAAAGTCAGTAAATAATATACAGAAATATTATTTATAAATTTAGATAATTTGAATAATGTGAGTAATAGAAGACTTATCTCTTCAGACTTTTGAATAAAAAAAATAAAAGGCTTCTCTCTTTATAATTTTAATGAATTTCAAAATTATAATTTATTAAAAAAAGTATTTAAATTATAAGTAAAATACTAAATGGCAGTAGAAGAAATATACGAAAAGAGGAAATAAATATAATGTTAGGATATTTATAATTTGAATTAGTTGGAAAAAATAATTTATATATATCACTCAAAAAATATGTAGAGATAAATTCAGACAATTGAATAGTTTAGAATAGTAGACAAAAATTTGATACTATTTTCGATGAATAATGTGCCAAATGTCATCACTATAAGATGTCAAGTTTAAAATTTAGGATAAAACTACAACAAAAATTTCAAAATTATTTTAAAATAGAAGATAGAAAATTAAAATTAAAAAATTAAACCTGCCATTTTAAAAAATTAATACTTTCTCCCACGTTAGGAAAAATTAATACTTTCTCCCACTTTTGTTTGGTAATTTTTTTGATTTATTTATTAAATCTTCCAATGCAAAAAGAAATTAATATTTTTCCTCGTGTTTTTTTGTGTTGTAGTTTGTAATTTCGTTATATACTTAATATTTTTCTTGCACATAAACAAGAAATAAGGGGGATAAAAATCACCCGAAAGTTCAACTCCGCGACTAATCTGTTCTCAAACGTTGGCTTGGAAAAATAATTTTAAACTACCTTCATAAATGATTCTTATCCACGTTCTTCTATGTAAATAATTATTTATGCGGTTCCTTCTTTCAAGTATCCACAGTAAGCCAAATGACAGGCTAATAATAAGTCATTTGGCATTGCTTAAGACAATTGACAATATTAGGATAAGATAGTAAATAATGTAATAAAATTAGTTAGTTTAGAATTAGTGCAGTTAATTTTGCTAATATGACTGAGAAATACGACATTTCTAATTACATTAGATGTTGAATTTTTTTTAATGCCTAAAAAGTTAACTTAACATTCAAATTTCAAGAAATAAGTAATTAACCTTATTCCTAGAAAATACCTAACCCCAAAACCCAGGTCTTTAAAAAAAAAAAAAAGAACTATTGCCCTTAACTCCATCACCAATATCTTCTTAATTAAAAACTTATTATTCTCAAAATTTCTATTTAATTCAACTTTGCCAGCATATTTCAGCATTTTCACAAGCGGTGATAATTGTAACGAACAATATTCAAATGAAATTTTGTACCATAGCAAGGTCTCTTGATCGGCCAAAATATTCTTCAAGAGATATATATATCTATCAAATCAAGCAACTTTTCAACCTATTAATTATATTATTACTGATTCGTTTTCATATTGATGCACCAATATTTATCACTTGACGGGTTTATATAATAATATTATCTACTATTTCATGAAAAAAATAAAAAAGATGATAACTATTTCTAAATATTTTAAATGCAAAATTTATTCAGAATTTTAAATTTCTTTAACTACTTAAATAAAAAAAATTGTAATTCAAGAAAAAATAGTAGAATATAGATAGACTTGAATGTATGAATATATGGTATATTTACATGTTCATAAAATGATACTTATCATTTTTTTTAAAGATCCACTAGGCAGGTTGCCGAGGGTTGATTTTCATAAATACAACATAAAGTACAATAATGGAGGGGACATAGACTTTACCTCTCAGAAAAGAATGCGCACACTATTAGTCATCAAAGCATGACGATCAAGTATGCTTGAACAACTATGATAAGTTAGACCTGTGATATGCAATAATTGTTTATGATACTTATCATTTATATGTTTCTTTGTGTATGTGATATTTTCAACAATATTTTTTAATAAAAAATTATATTTAATATTCTGTGCGTGTTATTAATATAACAAAGCAGGTAAAATTCCAATACAATTCTGGGTGGTATCTCTTCTTTCAGCCCCTCCACAGACAAACACCCATTTCCGAAACCCTAATAACTTCCACTCCAAAAATCGCCCCAAACATGGCGACCAACTCCCCGAACCTCGAATGCCGAATGTACGAAGCCAAGTACCCAGAAGTGGACATGGCAGTAATGATACAGGTGAAAAGCATGGCGGACAGCGGCGCATACGTTTCGCTTCTCGAGTACAACAACATAGAAGGAATGATCCTTTTTTCTGAACTCTCCCGCCGTCGAATTCGGAGTATTAGCAGTCTTATCAAAGTCGGCCGTATCGAACCGGTTATGGTTCTTAGGGTAGATAAAGAGAAAGGATATATTGATCTGAGTAAACGAAGGGTTTCTGAAGAAGACATATCGGCTTGTGAGGAGAGGTATAATAAGAGTAAGCTTGTTCATTCAATCATGCGTCACGTTGCTGAAACCATGGGAATTGATCTGGAGGTACTACTCTCTCTGTATCATTTTATATGACAGTATTTAGCTGAATTTGGAGTTTAACATGTTATTTTTACTTTTTGTACTGGTATGTCCTAATTATTGTGGCTGTATTTGAATGTGCATGAAGTTTAAGTAAAAAGAAAGATTTTTGAAACTTATGATTTAAAGCAAGCAGTATATATTTGTGACTACATATCATCTACTTAATGGTAAACTGATAAGTTTAAAGTTAAATTATTTCTATTATATAGAAAAGTACTCCCTCCGTTGCAAAATTGAGCCTATTTCCTTTTTAGTCAGTTTAAAAAAATGAATTCTTTCCAAATTTGAAAACAATTTAACTTTAAAATTTTCCTTTTACCCTAAATGAGATAATTTATAGCCTCACAAATATTTATGGATTGTTTTAGATCACAAGTTTTAAAAGTCTTTCTCTTTTTTTTAAATATTTGTGCCTAGTCAAATAGGTTCAAACAAATTGAAACAGAGGGAGTACCATTCGTTGGACAGAATAAAAAGGGAAGTGTGCCAAAATGGGATGGGGGAGTAGTGATAATGGAGGGAGAATATTAAAGTAATGGATGAGAAGTTAGCTTGATTTAGAATACATGATATCTAAGTTTAAAATTTTTTAGTTTTGAAAGTTGTATTGAATGCAATGGTGTCATATTTCTTGCAATGTCTCTAAATGAGAAACATGGCATATATATCGAAACAAGGGAGATTATTTGGTTATGTTTTGATAGCTTCAAGGATAGCTTACCACCACGTGACTCCAATTATCAAGGAGTCTCCCCAACGTCCTAGATCGCTTGCGAAGGATTCCAAGTGAAATTGGTTGGGCTGCAAATGAAGATCAAGAAGTGTTTTCTTCTTGAGGAGGAGCTAAAACGCTTGGAAGTACCTTAAAAATACTTTCATGTGCTTGTGATGTCATTGGGAGTGACAAAGGAGTAGCCCACATAAAAAGCTACTGCCAAATTCTGTGCAGATTTGCGAGTGCAAATTGCATTGCACCTGGCGGTATCTCAAAATTGCAGCGGGAGACTTTGCCAACCCAACCTGGAGTTCTTATTTTAAGAATAATTTTGGGGTTTTCTTATATTTTTAAGTCCTAGTTAAACCTAAAGTGTTTCATTAGTTAGGAATTTAGTTTTTTAATGATAATTAACGTATTGAGAGAGGAAAAATCTTCTCCTTTGTTTTCTGAACAACTCTTGATCTTCTCAAGGTAACCTAATTCCTTGTTAAGATATTCATTCCTTTTATGATAAATTTGATTTGGTTTCTGTTCTAATTCCAACATCCTTCATTTCCTGTACGTGGGATTGTGAGATTGAATATTTAGCAAGATTTTCGGTCTCTATACCGATTATATGATTAGTGTCAAGTAGGAGCGGCAAACGGGCGGGTCGGGTCGGATATGGTTCGGTCGAAAACGGATAATGGAAAAATAGATAAATTATCCGACCCGACCCATATTAAATACGTATAAAAAACGGGTTAACCGGCAACCATATTATCCATGACTTTTTGAATATGATCACTTTTGGTAGAATTCCTAGTCTCCCAAACTTGAGGAACCCCCAATTCGGGGCTTTACAAATGTAAAAGTTAAACCCATTACTTATCTATTGGTTACCCATTGGTTATCCATTTTCTAAATGGATAATATGGTTCGTATCTATATTTGACCCGTTTTTAAAAAGTTCATTATCCAACCCGTTTTTTAGTGGATAATACGGGTGGTTAACTGCCTTCTTTTAACCATTTTGCCACCACTAGTGTCAAGTGATACATATCTTTATTCACTTTAATCCACATTATTATTTGAACGTCAATTACTTTCAGTTGCAAAACCTAGAATTCGTAGTTGAATATTGCTTTCGTTATCTTGAACGCTATCATCTTTGGATTTTCAGTTGAATATGAGGTCTCGGGATATTAGAAATTATTGAAGTGTGGAGTGAATGGTACTGTGTTAGTGTCGTTGACTTGGAATTTTGGTGTGCTCCTATTTTGAGCTTTGACTGGTGTACTGACCTAAAGATAAAAACTAAAGCAAAAGAAGTGTTGATGCTAATGATTCTTAAATTTGGGATTTTTTCCGGATAAGGTCAAATTGCCCCGCTTTGTCTTAAGCAGTATAATGAAACCGATTTCTTTTAGTAAAACTCAGAGAAAGCTGTGATTTGGGAAAATTAGCTGTGAGCTCGGTCCTTTGGGCCATGTCTTAAAGATTAGGGATAGGGCCACAGGGGTATATGAAGGCTCTTCTAAGATAACAGTTGTATATCACTAAATAAACAAATAGTTTAATTTTACCATTATCAGTTTGTTTGTGGATACCATCCGAGTAATTTCTCTTCATAAGAACTCCAGCTTGATTTAGAAATGTAGAATACCTAGATTTTACAAGAAGTATGTTTCACAATGTATTCTGTCACATCATTGTGAAGTTGGGCAATGTTAAGTTTCCTCTTGGATTTAGTTCTTTGGATAATGATTTGCTTCAAGGCCAAGCAGGAACTGCAATGTAATCTTTGCTTTTTAGGGAGTTTATGAGCAGAGAAAAACTGCTGGTGTTACTGCAATTGGATGTTGTCCTGTGGTCAACGTAGGGTTTCAACACATAATTTGTGAATTGAATTGAAGGGGGAAGAGACCTATTCTGCTGGTATATGATCTGGGACTGCTGGATTGGTGGTAATACAGAGTTATGAATCTTAATTAATTGAGTTAGTCAATTGTAAATATATATTTTGTATCACCTTTTTAACTGTTTACACGTGGGGGTTTTACCATTTTCTTTTCTATGTTCTACTGCTCCATAACTGGGAGAGTGTAAATGAAATATATTCTATGATATGCCTTAACATGAAGGCGTTTGTTACCTTCATTTGCTCTTTCTCTCTATCCTTGGCCGTGTAATATTTTGGCTTAAGGGTGACTATTCCATCCTGGTGGCTCTGAGAATTTCTGCTTTATCGGGACTGTGCCTAATAGTTTACTGAACGCGTGTAGCTGCTTTATCTATGTGCCCTTGGCCTTGTAAACACATAGTTCTCTGCATGTTAATTAGAACTTCAGCTGCTTTAAAGTTCTCCATTTACCCCCCGTCTCATTTTCTTTTCTTTCTGCGGGAAAGTTACCAGGACCCGCTGCAATTACTTGCTGTTTGAGAAATAAGAAGAATATTCATCATTATTTATTTGAGACGAATGCGTTTTCGTGCATAATGTACTTTCAGATCCATACAATTCTGTTAAGCTTTTTCCTATTCTAGTCCGTCAAATAGATCTTTGAATTTCTTCTCTTCAATTGCTCTTAATCATTTGCCTTGTTTATTGCAGGACTTGTACATTCATGTTGGTTGGCCTTTATACAGAAAATATGGTCATGCTTTTGAGGTGGGAATTTTTATCAATTTCCAAAGATTTCTTTTTGCCTCTTCTGATTGGCAAGATTTATTATGGATTTCTCGGTTTTGATTCCAGGCATTCAAATTAGTTGTCAGTGATCCAGATTCAATTCTTAATTCCCTAACCCGTGAAGTTAAAGAAATTGGCCCTGATGGGATGGAGGTACTCTTTTGTCATATCATTTTCTTGGTTAATTTCGTCCAATGATGTCTAATGATATTTAATATCTTATCCTCCGTAGGTAACTAAGGTTGCTCCTGCTCTATCTGAGGAAGTTAAAGATGCATTAGTCAAGAATATTCGGAGGAGAATGACTCCACAGCCTTTGAAGATTCGAGCAGATATTGAGATGAAATGTTTTCAGTTTGACGGTGTTCTTCACATCAAGGTTTGTATAATTGGCATCATCATTATCATGCAATTGTCTATTTTATCAACCAGTTGTTATCGCTTGTAGAGGTTGCATTTTTCTTAATGCTGTCGTTCAATTAAATGATAACATTACCTATCAAAAAGGGGAAACAACTCAGACAGGTCACATATTGTTTGTAATGTTAGCCCCATTTTTTCTTTTTGATGATTTATTTCACGTCTGGTGCAGGAAGCTATGCGTAAAGCAGAAGCTGCTGGTAATGATGATTGCCCAGTTAAAATTAAACTTGTTGCTCCTCCAGCATACGTGCTCAATACTCAGACTCTTGACAAGGTAAGTAATTGCTTATTGCATATATTATTGGGTAGCCTGTTTTACCTGAGTGAAAAGTTTTTAATTTTCACCTTTCAAAAGTATCAGATTGGTTTGTTGATGCAATATAATTGCTCTGATACCAACTGATGCAATATAAAAAGCGGAAACAAGAAAACAAAAGATAGAAGTAAGACGCTCAATGAACTATCAAGACAACAAGTAGGAACTAGTCTACTTACCTTCCTGATGAAGTCACGGAGTACCTATACTATACGAACAACCCTCAAGACAACAATGGTCTTGCAAACTGTTCGATCAAACAAAGGAACAAGTTCAATTTTGAATCACACTAAAATTGGACAAGTTAATTCACACGATTTTGGGAGCAATGTGCTGCCGGTTTTTGATTGATAATAATGTCAAAAGGTATCAAAATAATGAAGTGTTTAGGCTTATATAGAATGAGCTTTTACCTAAATCAACTAGGAAAAGAATAACTAGTTAACCTAAATCAACTAGGAAACAACTAATTAACAAAAAGGCCACAATTTGGCTAATTTAAAGAATAGTCACGCAGGACCAAACAAATAAGAATTAATATCTTCAATAACTACATAATAATACAACATAAACACAAATGTACATTTTCAACACAAGATTCGTCCATAGCAAGATTTATGGACGCTTGGATCTTCTCCAAGGCTAACCAATGCCTTTTCTTGTCTTGTTCATAGATGGCATTGATAACACTTGATCAAATTTATTTGCATCATTTGTGGTGGAGCAGTTTTATTGTTCTGAGATCATTTTGGTCAAGAACATGCAGTACATGTTAGTTCTGCCTTGAAAGCACATTATTTATTTTGGAAAAAACGAAAAGTTGGGAAAGCTAACTGCTTCAAGGGCGGGGTTAGAGTTCCTTACCCAGGTTTAAAATCGGAACTCGATCAGCCGGTGGAAAAGTTGATGGAAACATTCTTCGTCCATCTCTTAGCAAGTGGCAGGCCAAATGCATGTAGACTGCCCGTTATGTGCTATTACCTCCTTCACCTTGATTTAGCTTGAAAGACTCTTTTTTCTCTGTTCTCTCTCCATCATCTCAGTTGTTGCAGAGTGAGTTCTTATTTTATCAGTAATATTTCAACTTATCTGTTTTATAGTCAAAGAAGGACGCCTGTTTGGATAATACACTTTCTAGGATGCTCTAGCTGGACCCCTTTCGCTTACTATGACCTTCGGGGACCACCTGTTCGATGTCATTTTTCTCCTATCCATAATGGGATGCTTCCCATATATCTTTTGGCTTTCTATTTGGTTTTATTGTGCTTATTTTCGTCGTTGAGAATGAATGTCAACTTCATAGGATCATTCTTTTGACTGCCATTATCATTTCATACTCTCAAGAATGCTCCTTTGAAGGGGAGCCTTGGCGTAACGGGTAAAGTTGCTGTCATGTCACCAGGAGGTCACGGGTTCGAGCCGTGGAAACAGCCTCTTGCAGAAATGCAGGGTAAGGCTGCACAATAGACCCTTGTGGTCCGGCCCTTTCCCCGGACCCTACGCATAGCGGGAGCTTAGTGCACCGGACAAGGGCCGGACCCCGCACATAGCGGGAGCTTAGTACACCGGGCTGCCCTTTACTCTCAAGTATGCTTATTAACTATAATCAATGTTAAAGCTACTTCTTGGATTAATCTCTTATGTTGTACTGCTGCTGGAAAGTGAAAAAAAGAATTGAAAAAATACTTTAGTGGGCAATTGCTGAGCATAGTTCCTTCCAAAAATCAAGTAGTGCAAGCATTTATACTAGTTTCTTAATTGGTCACCTACCGCATTATGCGTTCTTAGCTGTTATCACCTACCATATTATGCCTTCTAACAACTACCTAGAGGGTGTTATATGATAATCATCAAATGCATATAAATACCTCAGGGTGATGTATGCTAAATCACTTGTACCAGATATCACTATTCGCATTGAACTATAGAAAGTACCTCTGCTAGTGGCTAACTACTGAAGTAAAGATTACTTTCTATAATGTATAAAACTAAAGGTATGCAGATTGTTGTCTTGGTTTAGATGTGTTTAAAATGTAGTGTAAAGGATACACTGCTTTAAAAGCTGATCCACTGCTGTGGAGTGCAAGTACAAACTTGTCTATACAGCTTCCCGGTTGCAACATTTCCCTCTTTGCTTATATCTGATTGTGGAACCGTTGATATATAGTTTTGTACATGTAGTTCTTCTTCTCTAAAATTTATAATTTTAAGAGACTTCAACTTGTTAGGTTACGGATTCTATTTTATTGCTTTTGGCAGGAGCAAGGCATAGCAGTCCTTACTAAAGCAATTGCAGCTTGCACCGAGGAAATAGAGCGTCACAAAGGAAAACTTGCTGTCAAGGAGGCTCCTAGAGCGGTGAGCGACTATATTCATTATGAGTAGTACTTCTTTATTTGTGGAATGTGCTTCTTGCTATGTTTGGATGACCTTCATTTGGAGACCAGATTCCAGATTAACCATATTAGATATAGTTGGTAAATCTCATAATAATCATTTCATGGCAAGGGTAAGATTCAGGACGTTCTATATCACAGATGCCATACTTGTTTTGTATTTTTACTTTGGAATTACTTGTGAACTAGTATAACATGATCCTTGATACATATATATGTTGATGGAAATATGTATAGTCTCGATTGAATAAAGCTCTCCTATTTTTCTCTAGGCACTGCTAGTACTCTGAATGCTTACTAGTTGTGGCTGTTGTCATAAAGTTGGCTTCTGAATCTCTAATTTGGTTTTGGTTGCAACAGTGTAGATATACATCGGCAAAAGTTTTACAGTTAATAAAAGGGACTTGATCTTTTATATTACAACTGACCTTTTTTAGGTTTATGAATAAAATACTGTTAAATAATTGGTAGAACTACATTACAAGTGAATCCATTCAGCATATCAGTTAGAACGGAAACTTGTGACAGTTAGACTCCGTACATATTCCTAGGAGCCTTGGAACATTGAGCTGACTGGAATTGAAAACTTTAATCAGGAAAAGATATGCATCTCTGGCTCTCGTTTTCTTCTTTTCTTGCTTTCTGTTTTTGGCTATGCTATCTTATTTCTTCTGTGGCGATTCTGATGTGATTAATCTCTTCAGGTGAGTGAACGGGAAGACAAATTACTTGCTGAGCAGATGGCTAAGCTTGGTCGTGAAAATGAGGAGATCAGTGGTGATGAAGATAGTGAAGAGGAGGAAGATACAGGGATGGGAGAAATTGACGTGGATTCAGGAGCTGGAATTAGAGAGTAAAAATGCCACAGCTTGTATGGACTTGGAAAACACATTGTTCACGGATACAGCTCCTACGGAACCTACCCCTCATCCTTTTTCTTGTCCCTTTTGCTTACTTTTGGCCATTTTCCTTGATGAGCATTTTAGTTTTTACATAAAATCAATCTTGATATTGAAGTTTGTGCGGCTATTTGTTAATTCCAAACTTTTTTGATATATATTTGCAATGAGATTGAACAGCCCAATACAATGTTATATCAATTCTTTTACTCGTGAATATATTTTCAGAATAGTTAGTCTTTGGTATCCCTTTTTCTTTTAGATAGGTGGGATTACTGTTAAGCAATGGTTATGATTGAGCTGGTGACTGTGAAGCGTTAGGTTTATTATTTTTTTGAGAAGCTTGGAGAGTCATGTAATGTATTATAATCTAGCCGATGAATGCGAAGCTTACGTTTAAGATTTCTTTTAAGAAGTTGGGGAACTACAAATGGTAAAGTACCTGGTACTATGTCCTTGAATCGTGGGACGGTCTTACTGCATCTTGAGACATTTGTACTAGAAAATTCTTCCTCCGCTGCTTTTCCTTGCATATGCTCAACAAGTAGGCTAGCAAATTAAGCTCAAGCATGTGTACATTGCTCTGGTGTACTGAGATGTAAGCTTGGGCACTGTGCTGGTTGGCTTGGCGAAGCTGGTTTTTATTTTAGCTTAGTTCTGCTAGGTTTAGTTTTGATTCGGTTGAAGCTCAGTTCAGCTAGAACTTGGTTAAAGTTTGGCTTGACTCAGCTCGGCTTGATTAAAGCCCGCTTAAAGCTTACCGAGTTTGTTTCAGATGAGATTAAATGGAGTGACATGGTCAGTGAGAATTCATAAAGCCGATCGATTAGGTTGGACTCTAATCAGAGTTTTCATCTCTGTTTACGTTGTGAAAATATGATAATTTTGTACCCTTGTTTAGTAAATTTACTTATTTCTACTTTAAGAAATTCATTATTTTTCTTTTAACAATTCATTAATTGTCAAACGGGCTCCTTCTGTAATGCACGAACATAGAAAAACTAGTACTAACAATCCTACTAGGACTTGTATCTTTAATAGCTTGTTATCAGACTAAGTTCTTGTCCCTAGTTTTTTTAGCGTTTTTTTTAGTAATCCACTAGGCAGTGTGCCTAGTGTTAGTTTTCATATATATAACAAAGGATACAGAAATGAAGGGGGCATAAACCTTACCTCCTGATAATGATGGTGTATACTCTTGGTCATCCAAACTTGGCGACCAAGTATACCTAAATAGATATGATGGGTTAGACCTATGGTGATGTAATGATTGTCTATCTTATAACATCGATAGACAATCATATGTACAAAAACAGTGTGAAATGAATCTAGGTCAACTATACAGAAAAGTACGTGTGTTCCTAATTCTACTAAGTGAGTGATTTGAAGTAGAAACCTCCCTGTACTATTGGATCTACTTCTAGCAATAAAGATGGAGCAAGCATCGTCTCGCCACGAAGGACTAATCAAAGCGTTGAAACTAAGGTTGGCAAATCTACAATATGAGATTTGTCCGCAAGGAACTTCACTTTTCCACTTCTTCCAACAACAACAAAAGGAGACGGTTTCCATCAAAGAACAGATTCAGCTCTTAAGAAATGACCACTTGAAGCCACAAACAATCCCGATTGTCCCTTCAAAACCTACCTTCTTCCCTATTTCTCCACAACCATATTCCCAACCTAAATTAGACAACACCTTTTCTACTTTTCCATCTACCTCACAGAATCCATTCTCTTTTACCCAACCCGTAAAAGAAGAACAAGAGTTTGATATTGCAAAATTGGTTTGGGAAAGAAAAGATGCCCTTGCATCATTTCCATCATCGTCTTCTTTAGCAAAAATGAATGTCCCCTACTCTGTATAAAACCCTGTCCAAAAAATATGACTATCTCTATGAAGTAGACATCCTACAAGATGAACAAAAAGTGTCTTCCACCGAATTACCTCTCATAAACCCTTATTCAGCCTTCGCTAAAAAATCATTTGCACCCTGGACACAAATTCATTCCCTTGTCCAACAAACACCAAAAGGAGTCAAGGAATATGTTGCTGCCTCAAAACTTGACCAGCATCCTATCCTTGCCACCCGAGAAGAACAATTCATCACTCATCAAATCCCAGATGATTTTCCCAGGCAATGGAGAGAGCATGAGTTTACCCATATCCATTTTGGTGCTATCCGAGTCGCTTTAACATATCACGGAAGAAAAGGTCAACCTGTTGTAGCTCGTCTTTCTCTTCTAGATACACTTGGAGTACCAACATGCAAATTTGGGTACTGTAGAAGTTACCTTGAATGCTGGGACAGTCTTCATCACAATCTTTCCAAATTTCAACATGTCCCTTTATGATCCATACCTAACCGAAGCACTAAAAATCTAAGTCCAAATCCAAGGATCCCCTCAAGCCAAAGATTCCATCCAAGCCACTCTTCATCACCAAATGGCATGGCGAGTCCAAAATCATGCCATGGATCTTTGCCTTCCTGGAGGAGAAAATGCCTTACTCCTAAATATTGATGCTACCAAAGGAAACACCATGTGCACCCAAATACCCAGGCAAATTTCAAGAGATGAACTCGTCAAAATTCTTCCTGATTCCTGGATCACAAATTATGAGAAGTTAAGAGAACCAGAAGAATCCCTACAATCTGCTGAACCAACTTTTACCAAAAGAAATGACAAAACCGTTTGCATAAGCTTTGACCATTCCCACCTCAAAAAACCAAATAAAACCATCTTTTCTTGCCAAATGATCCAACCAAAAGATATAGCAGATACACACCCTGAACCTGATGGAGAGCTCTTTTGGAATATAAAAGGCATCATGGAAGAACATGACTGGTGCTGAAGTTTCGACAAAAATGGAACAAGAACTTGGTGGTTCAAATGCCTCTTTACGGGACACTGCCCTTGGGATCTTGATTGCGACTGTCAAGACTGTTTCGAAGATCTAAATGGAGAATATAATGGAGAAAAGTTAAGCCTCAACAAAACCAAGCCAAAATCCAAGAAAAGGGGGAAAACCACTAAAAAACAATTTCGAGCCAGATATGAAAATAAAGACCCTTCAATTGGCTCATTAAGCCGTCCAGGTAAATATGAATTTCTTGTCAGTTACAAACCCCAGGAATGGCCAAAATTACCAGAAAAATTTACTCCAAGTTGGGAGGATAGTGAAACTACACCCAAACCCAACACACCATCAGCCTATACCTCACAACCCAAAAAGCCACCCGAACCTAAACCAATTCTGAAAATCAAAAATCCCCCACAACCACAGATATTCATGTTAAGCTCTTCAAGCTTCAGTCATACCCACGATTTTCCTTCACTACAACCTTTTGAAAAGGAGGGAATTAGCCATGCTCCAAAAATTCCCAAGAAAAACGTAGTGCTGCCTACTGGAGAAAAACCCCCAACAAGTGACATCGAGGCAACAATAAACTAGCAATCCGAAAACTCCATCTGCCAAAACAAGGTACTGACCAACATTGGCAACACCATGAAGAACGTGGCCCATACACAAAACAAAATGATGAGCAAGGTGGAAACAATTGAGAAAAAGATGGAGCAAACATCGTCTCGCCATGAAGGACTAATCAAAGCGTTGGAACTAAGGTTGGAAAATCTACAATATGAGATTTATCCGCCAGGAACTTCACTTTTCCACTTCTTCCAACAACAACAAAAAGGAGACGGTTTCCATCAAAGAACAGATTCAGCTCTTAAGAAATGACCACTTGAAGCCACAAACAACCTCGGTTGTCCCTTCAAAACCTACCTTCTTCCCTATGTCTCCACAACCATATTCCCCACCTAAATTAGACAACCTTTTCTACTTTTCCATCTATCTCACAGAATCCATTCTCTTTTACCCAACCCGTTAAAGAAGAACAAGAATTTGATATTGCAAAGTTGGTTTGGGAAAGAAAAGATGCCCTTGCAGCACAAAAACAAGCCAAGAAAAGGCGAGACCATGAAGAAAGTTCAAAAGGGTCCAACCCCGAAAACCTGATGATTTCGGATCAGAAGGCTCCAGACCTCTATGTCTCCCAGCCAAGACACATATCAGATGAAGATACTACATGGTATGAATCTCTGCATTCATTAGAAGACGAATCACTGGAAGATAGCTCTCAATCAAGCAATGAATCCATGACGAACTCTTCCGAAGATGACAATCCCCCAATATTTGTCAATCAGCCCAGAGAGCTAGAAGTGTCTGAGATAGATGACAAACAAGAAGGCATGACAGATGAGCCAATCCCAGCAAGAAGATATGAGCCCATGGCGTCCAAGCCCGTTGGAACTGGTTTCCATACTTTCACCTTAGACGACGTCAAGGTTTCAAAATGGCCTCAGAGGATCCAAGACTTCTATACTTGGATGGTGACCAAAAATTTAGCAGAAAGAGAAAAGTATGTCATCTTGTCAGAACTCACTTCACGATTCTCAGGAATCCTCAGAGATTGGTGGAACTCACTTGGATTTCAAGACAAAAATACTTTTCTTACTTCCCAAGATTTTGCCTTCAACATCCGAATCCTACATGAAGTTTTCTGCGGAGATACTGGCCAAAGACAGGAGAAAATGCGAAGACAGCTCTTCGAGATGAAGTGTGTGTCATACGACAGAAATGACATTGACAGACATTTTCAAAAAATGGCCAAGATATATTTTGAAATCGGAGGAGACATCAATCTGAAGCAAGCCTTTGTCTCTTCCCTTCCAAAGTTTATGGCAAGCCGAGCCATGACCATCATTGAAGAAAAATTCCAGTCCATAACCATCCCACAAATTGGTTACATCAGGCAGGCTATTTTCGTCGCATTAGATGACATTTGTACGAAGCGCTTAGCCGTAAAGCAAATTATCCAGCACAATCCAGCGCTTGACAAAGCATGCTGCAAAACTGATCTAATCACCGGATCAGGATGTTCCTGCAGCACGTCCAGACAACGGAAAGAATTCAGGAGGTTCAAATGGCCAAGAATTCCAGATGGAAAATCAAGATCCAAGAGACGCACAAAATATTTCAGACGCAGAAGGCCAGAAAATTTTTACAGGAAGGATAGATGCTTTATTTGCCATAAGATTGGACATTTTGCAAAAAATTGTCCCCAATCAAGAAGATCTGTCAAACTCCTTGAGGAGATTGAAGATTACACTGGCATACATCTTGCAAAAGAGGAGGACCTTGAATCCATATCCTCTGTGGACGACGAACCCAATGAAGAAACTATATTCTCTCTCGATATCTATGAAGATCAAGGCAATGATCAGTACCAGATTTCAAAACCAGTGATCGAAGCCCGAGAAGAGATCAATACTCTCACAGTCGTTCCTCAAGTAGAACTCAAAGTCTATTCATCCAAATGGGATAAACCAGCTCGAGTTATTGCTTTCATCGACACCGGAGCTGCTTCCTCACTCATAAATCCTGCTGTTCTCCCTGAAGATCAATGGGTGCCGCATTTCAAGGATTTCAACACTGCATCAAATGCGATCTTAACCACAATTGTCATTACCAAGCATCCGGTCACAATTGAGTTCTTTCCACCGTTGAAGTATAGAACCAAGCTGCTAGGATCTGATGTGCCAGGAAAAGATCTTATTATTGGATTCGACATTTACAGGCAGCTTAAAGATCAACTCCAGATCAAGGCCAACGGGATAGCTTTTAAAAAGCAGTTCAGACCTTATTCTGAAATTCCAAGGCTATTCCAGATCACCGAAGACGAACAAATCAAAGAGATTGAGCAAAATCTCATTGAACATTCATGTGCTGAATCCCACAAGGATTTCATGAAGAAAGGAAAAAGCACATTATGGAAAAACCAAGAGTTTTTTATCAAGCTCCCTTTCAAGAAAAATGAAAACATCAATCCGACAAAAACCAGTCATTCAGGCATGAATCCAGATCATCTTCAGCTTGCAAAGAAAGAATGCGAAGAACTTTTGGAATTTGATCTAATAGAGCCATCGGATTCACAATGGGTATGCGAAGCATTTTATGTCAACAAAAGATCTGAGCAGACAAGAGGAAAACTCAGGTTAGTTATTAATTATCAGCCACTAAACCATTTCCTCCAAGATGATAAATTTCCCATACCAAATAAACTCACTCTTTTCTCCCACTTAACCAAGGCCAAATATTTTTCCAAGTTTGATTTAAATTCTGGATTTTGGCAATTGGGAATCCACCCTGAAGAACGACCCAAAACAGGATTTTGCATCCCCGATCATCACTTCCAGTGGAAAGTCATGCCCTTCGGGTTGAAAACTGCACCCTCCTTGTTCCAAAAAGCGATGATAAAAATCATACCTCCTTAGTTTACATTGATGACATCTTGTTATTTAGTCATACATTAGAAGAACATGTCAACTTGCTTCGTCAATTTGAGGCATTGGTAACACAGTACGGCATCATGCTCTCAGCAAAAAAGATGGTTCTTGCTCGAAAAGAGATTGATTTTCTCGGAATGCATTTTGCCCGAGGTGAATACAGTCCAGGATTGCATATATGTCAGGAATTACTTAAATTTCCGGATACCAGCCTCACAACAAAGAAGATCCAACAGTTCTTGGGTGTAATAAATTATGTAAGAGATTTCATCCCAAATATCTCTACATACATTTCACCGCTCACAGAGATGCTCAAGAAAAATGCACCATCATGGGGAGAAAAACAAGATGAAGCAGTCAGAAAAATAAAGGAGATATGTAAAAATGTCAAGTCCCTCTACATCCCTTCAGATGGAAAGAAGATACTGCAAACTGATGTCAGCCATGAATATTGGAGTGCTGTTCTATTTGAAGAAAAAAATGGCCAGCGGAAAATATGTGGATACGCCAGTGGAGAGTTTAAAGATGCCGAGCAACATTATCATTCCACCTTCAAAGAAATTCTTGCAGTAAAGAATGGAATCAAGAAATTTAATTTCTTCCTTATCCATACAGAATTTTTAGTAGAAATGGATATGAAGGCTTTCCCAAAATGATCCGGATAAATTCAAAAATTATCCCCAATCCTCAGATTCTCAGATGGGCGCAATGGTTCTCTCCTTAAAAGTTTCAAGTCAAGCACCTGAAAGGAAAGGATAATATTCTCGCAGATTTTCTATCGCGACCGGAAGAATTCTCAAAAAGATTTTCTCCAGCAAAACTAAAGCCAAACAGCCACATCTTTATGTTTTCAAACACACCGGGAACTAGTTCATTAAAACCAACAGATCATCCACCGGAGTTGTTCAACCTCATGGATCCCTTTGATC
>MCJB01030626.1:33326-76658 GCA_002018475.1 Nicotiana obtusifolia
TATTTTCATGGAATTCAAATGCAACGTCTTCAAGGATTTTGATACCATTGCACCAGCCCTTAGAGTATTTTTACTATGGTTCGAGCCTAGAAGATATTGGACGAAATGTTTCAGTGATTCCTATACAGCAAAAATATTCATGTTTCATAGGCCAGTGAAGATCATTAATGGAAAAGTCCAAGCGCAAGCAGAGGCATCATTCTGGTGGAAATTTCCCGTGTCCATTTTATCAATGGAGGAAGAGTATAGTGAGGCACAAAGAATCATTTTCCAGCAAAATAGGTGCATCCCAAAAGAGATATGGCCAAAAGAATGGGCAAGCTGGAATTATACCAATACCCATCCTCACTGGAAAAGAGTCCGGGAAGCAGCAAAGGAATATCAAACGCCATATGAAATCATCCGAGAAAAGATCACTAATGACATTTCCAGATTAAAGTTGAGAATTACATCTCTAAGTCCAAAGGGAAAGGAACATAGTAGTGAAGAACCGTCAAGTTCCAGGCGCTACTTCACAAGGTCTTCGAAAAAATGCCTGGAAGACAATTCTATGATCGATAAAGGATAATTGTCTTAATCCTTGCTAATCCCACCTTAATCCTCCATTACCAACCCAAAAATATCCTACCCATGCCAAGATAAATTTCCACATCTTTCTATACTATCCGGGCCCCACTTTACGTTGTTTTCCTACCATAATCCTCCAAAAACACTCAAAAAATATCCTGCCCATGCCAAGACAAATTTTCACCTCTTTCCATGCCATCCGGGCCCCACTTCACCTTGTTTTCACATGCCTCCACATGCTTCTTCACATGCAACACCGTACATTCACATGGCATCACATGCTTTCACATGCTACACCATGTATATTTCACCCCGTTCACATGCTTTCAAGTGTTTTTAGTGGTTTTGCCTAAAGTCCTTCACATGCCGAGAGGGACCCACCTGTAGATAGGTTTGCCATGTAAGATAGGTTTGCTTTATCTAGAATGTTTGTCTTGTAATAACCTCCTAGTCCTATATAAAGGAGGCCTTGTAGTAGTTGTAGGATCATCTTAGAAAAATCTTAGAAATCATCTTAGAAAAATCTTAGAAAAATCTTGTAATCATCTTAGAAAAAGCTTAGAATTATCTTGTACTCTTTGTAAATCTCTTGTGATATATTTCATATGAGTTCTTTCTAAATTTCCCTCTTGTTCTTTCTTTCGAATGGATGGAAAGGCCGGTCCATGTATGAAAATAAAGTAAGTGTACTCTTTGAAAGTTAGCTTATTGTAGTACAGTCCATGTATGGAAATAGAGTAAGTGCACTCTTTGAAAGTTAGCTTATTATAGTGCGAAAGTTTTCTGAGTTATGAACAGCTAACGTTGGTTATAGTACAAAAGTTTTCTGAGTTGTGTAGCTTGGCAAGTGGAAGCCAGCCCCCTTTGTAGGAAAACTTTTGCGACTATAAGCAAATTAACTGTTTGTGTAGCTTGACAAGAGCCAGCCCCTTGGTGTAGCTTGGCAAGAGCCAGCCCCCTTTTTGTAGGAAAACATTCGTACCTATGATTAAGCTTGCTTTCTTTGAGTCTCTTGCTTTGTTCCTTGTACTGTGGTTTCCTACCTACGATTAAGCTTGCTTTCACGGAGTCCCTTGCTTTGTATCTTATACTGTGGTATCAGAGCAATCTTCAATTTTGCTTTGGCTTTGATAGCTGGGAAAGAAAAATTGAAGATAGCTAACAAAAGGGGGCCATACGGCTAGGGAATAGTAGTGACACTATCTGATGCTTGTGGTAGGGACCTGAGCTGTCTTAATCTTCCAGTGGGTGCTGTAGTGTGTGTTCTGCTGCTTGTGATGTTTGGTGCTGCCATGCTGGATGTTGATGAGTTGAGTACCTTTTGTCTCTGTGTGTTGTGGCTTCTGCTGATGGAGGTGAGTTTAGGATCATGTTACTGCTGCTGTTGCTGTTGCAGTTGATACTGCTGCAATGGAGATGTTCCTGTGTGATGCATATGATGTCTGGCTGGTGTGACTCTGTCTGTGACTGAGACACTGCTGGTTTGGTGTTTGCTGGTGGGCTTCTGCTACTGCTGCTGCTACTGTTACCACTACTACTGTTCCTGGTGCTGGCATTGTTCCTGTTGTTAGTTCTATTGCTGCTGTTGGAGTTGAGCTTGCTGCCTTTGTTACTTCTGTTGCGCTTGTGGGGGGACTTTATTTGTGTTGCTTGTACTTGTATCAGCTGTTGAGATGTTGGATGCCTGTATGTGCTGTTTCTGTTCCTGCTACTACTGATACTGTTGTTGTTGTTTTTGGAGTTGTTGTATCTGTTGCTACTGTTGCTGTTTTTGTGAGAGGACTGGGATGTGGTGATTCTGTGAACAATGGTGCAGGTGTATGGCCATGGTAATTGATGCAATTGCATTAGAATGAGCACTAAAAGTGCTAATACCACACAATGCAATTGCATCAATGACCTGGACCCTGTGTGAGCTGCTAGTTTGAGATTTCTGCCATTTCTGTGAAGTTGGTGAAGTTGATTGCATGACTGTGTTGGAAAGTTGGGATCTATCCTGCTGTTGGTATTGGGGTTGCTGCTGCCTATATTGTTGTAAATGATATTGCTGCTTGTGGTGGCCCTAGTGTCTTTCTGCATTGTTGCTGTTGTTGGTGTTACTGTTGCTGCTATTGTTGTTGTTGGTCTTATTTCTACTGCTGCTACTTCTGCAACTGTATCTTGCAATAGCTGCTGAAAATGTACCTTGCAACTGCTGTGATTATCTGTTGTTTTGGTGCTGTGCTTTGTAGCATCTGCTGAATCTGTTTTCTGCTGTTGCTGGTGTTGCAACTGCAGTGCTGCCTGTTTCCTGCTGAGGTTGTGTGTTAGTTGGCTGGTACATGTGTGAGGACTGGCTTGTGTGAGCTGAAGTTTTTCCATTGCTGCTGCTGTTTCTGCTTCTGCAATATTTCTGCTGGACACATTGACTGCTGCTTCTGTTGCTGCTACTGGTCAGGTTCATAGCAATCAGTTTTCCTGCAAAACAGCAAGCATATTAAGGTAGTAGAGGGCCAGGGAGGTTGCTGCAACTGCTAGAGAGATCTGCACTGAGTTTTCCTGCAACAGAACAAGCAAAGAGATCAGAAAAAATATATGTGTGGGGCAATATTTTTCTGCTCTGGAGCTTAGTTTACTGCTCTTTTTGGTGCTACTGTTTCCTATTTGTGTGGAGTTGATCTACTGTTACTTCCCTCAGGTGTGTATTCATTTTGATCACTCAACTGCATTTTGAAGTATCATGTGTGATGGGAAGTGAACTTTTTTGGACTTCCTGTGCCTAAATGCAGGAATGCCTTGGCTGTCCAGGCAGACCTGTCCCCTTATGCGTGCAGACAGTTCCCTTTGGCTGTTGTAGTGTCTTAGGGAATTAATCTCATGGCTCAATTTAGATAGGGTGTCAGCCGGGCCATTGGCTTCCCTCAGGACATGAGTGCACTCAAAAAATTCACAGTGTTGGCTCAAATTCTTGATTTCCTGTATTAGCATATGTAGGGTCTATGGTGGCTTAGACTGGCTTATTAGCCATTGAGTGAGCATCTTAGAGTCTGTTTCCAGGTGGATCTTGGTGTAGCCATTTTTCATACACCAATTGATGCCAACGAAAACTGCTTGAGTTTCTGCAAAGTTATTAGTACCCTCTCCTAGCGGACTTGAAATGGCATGAATGAAATGGCCTTGATGGTCCCTAATAATGACCCCTGCTCCTATTTTCCCTCGGTTGCCTAAAGCACTGCCATCTGAATTGATTTTGACATATCCAACTGCTGGCTTCAACCAAAGTACTTGCTGCACATTAGTGTGATGCTGTAAACTCTCTATAGCCATGTGCATTTCTGGCCAGGTGGCTGGCCATTTGATTTTAGCATAGGAGGTTCTCAGCAGCAGAAGTAGATCAGATTTGATTGAGTATCGTGTTCTGGTAAATGATGATAATTTTCCTCCATATTTGGCTGCACATCTGTTCTTCCATAAATTCCAACATATAATGATTGGTAGCGTGTCTAAGACCAGTTTCTGCACCTCATTCTCTCTTTTTTGCAGCCACTAGTTCATTAGTTTCATTGTTAAGGGCTGTCTGTGGTTTTGGATCCCAACTGGTGCATTGAAGTGCTTCCAAATGATTTGTGCAAAGTTACCTGAGTTGAGTATGTGCTCCGTTGTTTCATTCCCTGCTTTGGTGCAGCATACACATTTGTTCATACTTGGAGCCCCGAACTTAGCCACTCTGTCATCTGTGGGCAATGTTTTCCTCAGTGCTCTCCATAGGCAGAAGGACCATTTGAAGGGTATTTTCTTGTGCCAGATCATCTTACTTGTGAGCAGCACCTAGTTCCTTTCTCTCAACATAGTCCATGCTGATGCACAGGAGAATTCCCCAGAGGCAGAAGGTTGCCAAATGGGTGTGTATTGATGTGGGGGTTATAGTGGACTTTGACTTGGAGAATGTGTGAGATTATGGAAAAGGGAGCTATTTGGGATGTTATTTGACTGAGTTTCTGGATATCACATTGCCCATCAGTCTAGTATTGTGAGACCTTGATGTTGCCAGCTTGCCCTGTCCTTGTCTAAAGGCAGCAAGGTGCCCAATACCTAGCTAATTATCCCACCAGAAACTGGAATTTCCTGAGTGCAATCTCCATCGAATGTGGTAATCAGCAGTTTCTTTGTTGAGCATCATTCTTCTCCATGTCTGTGACTGTCTAGAGGCCCATTTTTTAGATCTGGGGTGTGATCTCTTACAGTATTTGGCCAGCAGGAAGTTGCTCCATAATGTCTGTTTGGTCCTGAATCCTCACCATTGTTTGTATTCCATAGATTTACAGATCTCTGCTATAGGTCTCAGTCCAATACCCCCCTCTTCCAGTGGGTATGATAGTGTGTGCCATGAAGCCCAATGGTATTTGCTCCTTTCTTTGTTCATAACCAGAAAAAGTTAGCTGCCAGTTTCTCAATCTGTTTAAGGACAGCTTTTGGAGGTGTGACTGCTGACAGGAGGTGAATAGGGAGTGATTGCAGGACATGATTGATTAGGGTCAGTCTACCCCCATAAGACAATAATCTGCCACGCCAACCTCTTATCCTACTTACTACTTTGGAAATGATGTCATTGAAGTGCATAATCCTTTTTCTACCAGTGTATAGAGGGAAGCCTAAGTATGTTAGGGGAGATTCCTTTTTGGTAAAGCCTGTGACCTGCTGGATTCTCCTGCTTGTATATTGGAAGACAGAGGGAGCAGTCATAAAGTGGCTTTTGCTTTTGTTGATCTGCTGCCCAGATGTCTGCTCATAATCTTGAAGGATCCTCATGATCTTCTTTAGAGAAGTTCTGCAGCCTGAGGTGAAGATAATCACATCATCTGCAAAACTCAGGTGTGTGATTTGGGGTCCTCTCTTTTCCATATAGAAGCCATTGAAGAGCTGATCATGTGTGAGGTTGTTGAGCATCCTAGACAGTAATTCAGCTCCCATAATAAAGAGTGAGGGGGCCAAAGGGTCCCCTTGTTTTAGACCTCTAGTGGAGTGAAAGAAGCCAAATCTTGTGCCATTGACTATGACGGAGTACCAGTTGTTGGACATTGTTCTCCACACCATGTCAATGGTTCTTTCACTAAATCCTATTCTTCTCATCATTATACATGTGAAGGACCAAGATACTCTGTCATAAGCCTTTGCCATATCCAGTTTGATCACTACATTAGCACCTATGTTTGGCTTCTTGATTCCCTGTACATCTCCTGTGCTAGCATAATATTCTCATAAATACTTCTGCCTTTGATGAAGCCAGTCTGATTTGGGGAGATGATCTTGGGGAGAATAGGTGCATTTCTTTTGGAAATAACCTTCGATATAATCTTATTGATGAAATTGCTTAGACTTATAGGTCTAAATTCTGACAAAGTGTTAGGGAATTCCACTTTAGGTATCAGCACTAAGCATGCTTGTGTCATGTACCTAGGCATTGATTGACCACAAAAGAATGCTGTCACCACATTGAGGAGATCAGATTGGATGATATTCCAACAATGTTGAAAGAATTTTCCATTGAGGCCATCTGGACCTGCAGCACTGGATGGATTCATTGAGAAGACAGTGTCTTTGAGCTCCTCCATTGTAGGATCTTCGTTGAAATGATGATTATTTTCTTCTGTAACCAGTGTAGGGATGCAAGATAGGAGGTCTTCCCTAATGACTCTCCCAGGATCAGTGAACAAGCTGTGGAAATAATCACAGGCAGCTTCACCTATTGCTTCATCTCCATATATCCAATCATTGTCTTCATGTTTGATTTTGTGGATATACAGCTTTCTTCTTCTGCCTCTGATCAGACTTATGGAAGTATTTGGTATTGGCATCTCCATCCTTAAACCATTGTAATTTGGTTTTTTGCTTTAGGAAAGCCTCTTCAATCTTCAGAAGTTTGACATATTGAGCAGTGAGTTCATGGGCAATTGTTCTATCTGTTCTTTGTTGGACTGTGCCGAGGTCTCTTCTGCTTTTCTGACTTTCTCTTCAAATTCCTTGACATTTTGGAAAATATCCCCATATTCTTGTCTAGACCATTTGGATAGTTCTTTGCAAAGTGCTTTTGTTTTTTGATGGAAGATCCACATTGCATTTTCAGTGACTGGTGTATTCCAGACTTGTTGTACCAGTGGCAAGAAGGTTGCATTTTCTGTCCAGCAGTTCAGGAATTTAAAATACTTAGTGGCATTATCCTGTCTGATATTGATTTCCATGAGAAGGGGGGAATGATCTGATCCTGTAGATGCCAGATGTGTAATGGTAGTGGCAGGGTGTGCAGCAAGCCAGCTATCGTTGGCTAGTCCCCTATCCAGTCTTTTCCAGACAATTGAACAGGGGCCTCTGCCATTTGACCAAGTGTATCTAGGTTCATAGTATCCCAGGTTAGTGAGTCCACAATCCTCAATCATGCTCAGAAGCTCAAGGCTTTTGTTGAGTTGGTATGGAATACCCCTATCTTTTCATCACATTGAAATCCCCAATGGCACACCATGGTACACTAGAGTTATGTGCTTTATTCCTTAGCTTATCCCATAGTGGCCTCCTTAAAGGGGGTTTGCATATAGCATAGATGACTGTGAGATGGAAGGTTTCAGCAGCCTCAGCATGCTTTAACTCAGTTGTGACTTGCTGTTCACCTTGGTCTGTGATAGTACCAGAAAAGTCCTTATCCCAGAAGATCCATATCTTATCATTGATGTTGGAGGCTACATGATGCATAGAAATTTGGTTTTGGTATTGGGTGATATGTGAGGAGTCTAGGAATGGTTCTAGAATAGCTATGAGGGAGAGTTTAGGGATTTATTTTAGTGTTTTGAGTCTTTCAATGGCTCCAGAGGTTCTAATACCTCTGACATTCCATATAAGTGTACTGATCATTAGGACATGGAGGAGGGGTTGGGGTTTGGTAGGTCAGTGCTCCTTCTAGCAGCCATGTTTCTTGTGATCCTTGGTGAAGGGTTATATGTTCGAGGAGATAATCCCTGGTTCTGGAAGATATCATTTTGGTGATGTTCCCCATTAATGGCTTCTGCAAGGAGATCAAAATGTTGGTCCTCTTCTGTGGCATCACTGAATCCAGCTTCTTCCTCTAAACCTCCACTCATCTCATCCTCTGAGAGAATAGGCCTATATTCATCATGTTCTGAGGAATATTTTAGAGGACACTCTTCTAGTGGAGCAGGTACTAGAGTAGTGTGTTTATTCAATTCCTCCTGTCTGTCCTGCTCATTGGCATGTAGCAAAGGTTGTGAGAGGGATGGATCTGGCACAGGGTCTCTATATGTCTGCCATTTGTTGGCAGTGTCAACATCAGTATTAGCTGGGCTTTGGTATGGAGTAGTGGGTTCTTGGAGATGCTGATCTGCTGTAGGTTCATTGATAGAGATTCTTGTAAACTGTTTTCTCATAGCTTTTCTCTTTTTCTGGCTTGGCATATTTTTGGATTTAGAGGATTGTATGCTAAAGTCTGACACTGCAGGGGCTCCCTTTTAAGAGTCTTCTTATAGCATCTTCCTGCGGATCAATTTGGTATTCATCTAAGCTGGTTATATCATAAGTTTCTTCAACTGTATGTGGCGTTGCAGTTACTGGTGTAGGGGCATTAGGGGGGGCCATCCTATGGTCAACTAATTGTGCTCTAGCACACTCATACAAAACATGAGGAACCCCAACCCCAGTAGGTAACCCTTCCTGCAAAGAATTGGTTTTCTCCACACATTTCTCCTTTCTTCCATCAACTTCATTAGCAACAGAAATAATAGGGGGTTCATGGGGATGGGATACAGTGTTGGTACCTCCAGAGGTATGAATGACAATTAATGCTTCTGAGAGTACCTGATAAGATATAGAGGGTATACCTGACAGTGTAGTTCTGGCAATTTCCTGTGTGAGTGCACCATCAACAGGTTGTATTGCAGTTTGCTTTGGTATGTATCTCTGTAGTTGCTTCTTGTTAGTTTGAGAGTTACCTTTGAAGTGCTTCTTTTTCTATGTTTGCCATTCCTTATTTGATGGAGGTGCTCCTTGAGTTTGGTCTTCTCTACTCTTTTGATGTTCCTCAATATTTTGTTTGTTGTTCTCTTCCTTTAGTATCTCATTTGCCTTGTAGTTCTGTGGTCTTGGCTTGTTTTGTCCTCTGGGATGATTTTCTATGGTGTTGTTTAGAGTGGTGGCTTATGAGCTTTTCCCTGCAGCTGGTATTTCTTCCTTTCTTCTTTGATGTTCCTCATCTTTTTGCTTAGCTTGACAGGCTTGAAGTGAGTGGCCCTGATGTCTACAGTATGTGCCGTACTCAGGCAGGTTATCATATTGATTCTGGAGCCATTGTCCTTCTCCATTAACATCATCATCATAGCCTAGCCATACATGAGTAGGTATGTCTTTGGTGAGGTCAATCTGCATCTTGATCTTAGGAACACTACCTCTTGTCTTTTGGAAAGAGGCCAAATCCAGAAACAGGCTTTACCAACAGGGGATAGCAGTGGGGTCAGAATCTCCATATAGTATAAGTGCCATGGTAATTCTGGAATAACAATCCATATAGGGACTATTGGTGAGTCCTCATTAGGCTTGAAGGCTGGGTTCCATGCTTCCAGTTTCATCATTTGGCCTTGTATATACATATATTGCTTGGTCCACACCGTAGCATGATCATATTCATTATCAAGATCAATGTAGACCGTCCTGACATTGAAGTGAGCAATCTTCACCCCTCCTCTGAGTTCAGTTTGGGCTATGAAACTCTTTTTAATTACTTCCATTCTAGGCATGGTGTTGAGGAACTTTCCTATCACTGTGAATTTGCATCTGTCTGCAAACTTAACCATGTAATCCTCCCTTTTGAAAAGCACAGCAGGCCTGCCTTGTTTGGTGGTAATGATTGGTGGAGTGAATTAAATTGGGGTAATTTCTGCTTCATGTCTAGCTCTCAATATAGTAACATATGATTGTGTGACAGTAGGTGAGGAGGGAGTGGTGTTGGTGTGTATTTTGGGTTTAATGGAAGTACTAGGGGAGTTACTGATACTAGCCGTTAGTGCTTGAGTTGCTGGTGTGTGCGAGGTAGTTGGTTCTGTGTCCTTAGTTGGTGGTTTTAAACTTCTTTTGGGATGTTTTGGCTTGTCAAAGTTGGAGGAGACCTTGATGGGGGCTTGAGTTGAGGTTGGTGGCAGTGTCTTAGTGCATTTATCAACATCAGAGATGAGGATGGTAGGTTGTAACTGCTGCTGGTGTTGCTGTTGATGGGCTGATTGTTCTGCTACTGTGGTAGCCACAAGGCTAGTAGCTGTTGTAGTCTTCTAGATTGCCTGGGACAGTACGTGTGCCTTATACAGCTGCTGGGGTATTATACCAGCACTGCTGGTCTGCTGTATTTCAGTGGGTGGGGGAGTTATTGGATCTCCATTTTTCGGATGCAATTCTTGTGTTTTTGGTTGACGACTAGTTTCCTTATGGCCGTGAGAAGGTTGAGGAATGGCATGATCGCACACTTGAGCTGCTACAATGTTGTTGGCATTTCGTTGAACACCTGGTGTGCTCGACCCTGTCAGGTTCTCCTGTTGCAATGCTGTGGAGATTAATTCAACAAAAATTGGAATTGAGGAGGGGGAAACAATCTGCTGAACATCAGGAACATCATAAGTCTTTTGACATTGGTCCTGAACCAAATGGTTTAGTAGAAGGTCAGTCGCAGTCAACTGGTAAATTTCTAGGTACTTCAGTTCGTCGGAACTACTGATTTCAGCGGCAGAACCTTCCAGGTTTTGGAGAGGAAATTGGAGTGAAGTTGGAGAAGAATCTCTAGCATCTGGAATTGGTCGACTTGATCCAGAACCGATCGAGCAAATGTTTGGAGCGCCCAAGCTATTTTGCGCTACAGTAATCCCTCTGCTCCTTTGTAAATCTGTAGCAGCTGAGAAGTTGTTGTGAGATGCTGTTTGTGAGAGATGATGCGCCATATCAAGACGAGCATTTTGGGGCCGGTCCGGTGGTTTTCCACCGGCTATTGACGGAGAATCGAGCATCTGAATTGGGAGGTGACACTGTTCACTCGGTGTTTTAGGGTTCACTCACAGAGGGTTTTGACAAGAGAAACTACAATCTGGACGTTTTCCTGTAAGGCCTATTGGGGGGGGGGGGGCTATGCTTGCTTTGATTAAACATTCTGTTATGGAAGAATACGGAGGACGAGATTCTAAAGGCGGCCATAATGAAGTACGGCATGAATCGATGGGCTCCTATTTCTTCGTTACTCGTTCGCAGGTCTGCCAAGCAGTGTAGGCTCGCTAGTGTGAGTGGATCGTGCCTTCAATTAAAAAGGTTGAATGGACACGAGGAGAAGATGAGAAACTACTTCACTTTGCAAAGCTCATGCCAGCATAATGGAGGACGATTGCACCAATTGTTGGACGTACCCCATCCCAGTGCATTGTACAATATGAGAAGCTTTTCGATGCTATGGACAAAAACTATGACGACCCCAGTGATGATCCAAGAAAATTGCATCCTCGATCTCGAGAGATTGATCCATGTACAGCATCAAAGCCCCCTTGTCCTGATTCTGTTGATATGGATGATGCTTTCTGATGCACGGGCTCGGTTAGCCAACACAAGTGGCAAAAAGGCTAAAAGGAAAGCCAAAGAAAAGCAGCTTCAAGAGGCTCAAAAAACTAGAGAACTAAGGGCTGTTGGAATAGATCATGTATATCAAAGGAAGAGAAAAGGTAGTTCAGGAATTGATTACAATCCCCTTGTAGAAGAAGCCTCCTCTAGGTTTCTATGATGTTACTGATGAAGAAGACTGTAGTCGTGTAGAACAATGGCCTTATAAGTTTCCGACTACCATTGAAGAATTTGAAGGTGAAAGGAGAGTCGATAAAGAAGCTCGTCTAAGAAAGCAAGATTTTGTAAGGAATAAGATTACACAAAGGAAGGAGGACGCCCCTACAACCATATTGCCTCATGCCAACAAGCATAATGTGAGGAAGAGGTCAAAACTGAATCTTCCTGCGCCAAGGATTCCTGACCATGAATGAATTGGTGGCCATAGCAAATATAGGCATTCATGCCAACGATCTAATAGCTTGGGTTGATGAACTCTCCAAAGGAAATGCTGTAAACCGAGCTCTCTTGCAAATTATGCCCGGAGTGCTCGATACTTTAGCAAGCTCGATTGAGTGTGTTCCGGACTGAGGCTCTTTCAGCTAGATAATGTAGTAAGCTCGGTTGCTTGAAACCCAGGCCTACTAACATAATAAAATTTTGGAATTGTTTCTGATTTGGTTAGTATCAAGCTTATACTGGCTCATTTATTTTTCCTTTTCAAGGAACATATTTTCATTTTGTTGTTTGAATTCTCTGGCCGACGATTTTGGTCAGAATTTGGAATAATTAGCAGTTATCGTTTTTGTTCTAATTTTTCTATATTTGTTTTCATCCTTCTCCTTTCTTTTTGTGCTTACTTTCTTTGTTCAAGGAGAGAGATGGCGATGTTATTTGATAACCTTTTAAATGGTTGACCAGTTCATTCTACAGAACTGTTGTTCTCATGATCTGTTTAAGCTGAAGTATTTCTTGCTTCTCATTCGGACCATGTTTACAATTCAACTGCTCGCTTCAGGTGTTATTTGCTGGCTAAATGTATCACCACTGCAGTAGCGGCTAGCTCACCAACTGATAGAAATTATGCATCAGAAGGAGAAAAATAGCAATTTACTAAAGAAAAGCAACAAGCAGACTTTACGAGCAGCATAGTAATTACATTTTGCTTATGACAAAAGTAAAGACACTAGCTTCAAAGCCACTCCATTGTAACTTTTGTCTTTGATCGATGTTTTTCATTTTTCCAGGACCGAAGAACAGGGGATCCTTATTATTGCAAAATACTGAACATGAGTATGTTCAAACTCCCAGTCCTTGTATCAGAGCTACTTTATTCTTTTGTACATTTGTCTTTGGTGACCTCATGATACTCCTCTTACTCTTATACTGTTTCTCCCCTTGTGGACTAATAAATGAGAGGCAGTCACATTGGTAGCATTAGTAAGAATGGTGTCTACAGTTTAAAGCCATCAAGTCTCTGTGCAATATATATCTTTGGATAGTAATAAACCACCAGCTACTTCGCAAATGAGACATGATGGAACTGTGTAGGCTGCTGCAGCCACTCCATCTATAAGGATTGAGGACAACAAATCATGAAGGTGTATTACTGCTATTTTGGTTGCTTCTTTCTTTAAGAGTTGTTGGATTTAACATTTACAAAGATGTAGTCAAAAAAGTTTATCCCTCATCCAGAAGACAGGAAGATTGTAAGCAGAGTTAAGTTGACTTTATGGCATTTCACATTCTTATTGAAAGTTGAAACCTACAACTAAACACATTATGATTACTACTAAGACAAGAATTCGGGGTTCAATTCAACTGATGTGATACACTACATGGTCGCAGGGAAAGAGAGGGCAGTGGGAATGGAGCATTTAACTCATAAAAAGGACTCCTCAAACGGAGTCACAATTCACAAAGCAGAAAATGAACCATGCAACTGAAACTACAAGAAAGCTGCACAAACACTGCTTGCAGTGTCACTCATAAGCGTGCCATTAGCAGCTGAAATGGTCCTAGAATAGCAACCAACATCATCCCTGTAAGAATAAGTTTGTTGAGTGGTGGCTCCACCAGATAGAACATCATGATCTTGAACAACCATCCACCCACGGCATATCTGCCGATTTGTCAAAGAGATTGATAAATCTCCAATGGACTTCCTCTCCCTCCATTCATGATCTAAATCAGTAAGCGTCAAGCTTGTATCACTCTCTGTTGAAGGCAAATTCTTAGTGGTCATACTAAGTGGGTATATCTTCTTTACAATGGTCCTAAAAATCGTGATACCCGTATCAGACACTACTCTTACTATTTTCTCTTCTCTCACATTCTGCCTTACCCTTTTTTCAGTACCATTGTGATAGAACTTTATCCCATTCTTGAACTTCACTTCTCTGGAAACTATTGTAGTTAAATTGCCTGAAGTTGAATTCACCCACCCCGAAAACTTGCTCTTCCTCCCCATCTCAATCTCCAATGACCCATCAAGTCCATGAAAACTCGAAGATCGCTCGATGTTAAACTTTGGAGCACCATAATCAAGAACTTCAGCATGAACTTCACATGGAGATTTACAATCATCTACCCACAGATGCAAATTCCCATCCACGAGCCAAAATGGGATACTATCCGCCACCCCAAGACCCAAAAAATGATCTTTACCATCAAGCAGCATCGCCAAAAATGGCGTTAAATCGATATCATAAGAAGGAAGATCAAAGGCACCAATAGAAACCACCGGTTCCCAGAACAAAGGATTAATTCCTCCTGTGAAAATCACTGGGAATGGAACCAAAGATCCTACCAAATTCTCATCTATCTTTAACAAAACTTCCCTATACGCTCCATGGCCTCTTTTTGTGGTCAAATTATTCATCTTTAGATATGAATCCGGCGGATTTGAGTACCAAAACTCATCATCCCCATGAAACGATACATAAATTTCCATTATAGCTTTGTAAGTGTTCGTCGGAATCACAACTTTCTGCCCATGTAATTCTGATTCACTTTCAATTCTAAACCAAAATCCATTATCACCATTTCCCGATATGGGGATTATCAAATCAGCCGGCTTTTCATATAAATCCAACGAATTTCTCAGTTTGTTAACTTCCATTGAAATATGATTATCAACATAATTATAACCCAATTCAACCCCGGTGACGTTCTTAACATCATAGTATAAGAAAGTAAGGTTAACATGATAAACCCCAGTAAAAATTTCATTAACCAAGTTTTCGAGCATGACAGAAAGGGTAATATTGTCCTTTAGAAGAATAGAAGTGTATTTGGTGACGTCTTTATTAAGGGTCCAGAAAATACCGTCATCGGTGGGCTCAGCAGTGCTTGTACGGAGGAGTTCAGCGCCGTCAAGCCAAACGGCGGAGATACGGTCGTACTGTTGGCCTTTGCAGGATACGTTGAAGTGGAGAAGGGCATGGGTCCAAGAGCAGTTGTAGGGAGGGGAGTAAAGGACGGAGACTGGGGGGAGGCCGTATGTGTTGCTGAAGTTGTGGGTGAATAAGGGAAGAGTGCAAGATGGAGTACTGAGCTTAGTGAAGGGTAATGGGCGACTGATTTCGATGTATGGATGTGGCGTTTTGGAGGAAAGTGTGTGTTTGACTTTGATGTAATGGGAATGTAGTTGTGGACCTTGTGCTAGTGAAGAAGAAAGTGGGAAAATGAAGAAAAGAATAGTAATAATGGAGGGGAGCATTTTGACCGCTGATGGAAATGAAAATCTGTTGAATTTGGAACTGAATCTGAATTGTGGTTTTCACTGCTGAGATTTGAGAACAATCAGCTCGTCTTAGTTGGTCCAGTATGCAGTAGCTAAGATGTCCAAGTTCAACTATAGTTCCTAAGGTGAATGGTTTTTGCACTATTTGAGTTTAATATTATGAGCTTAAGTCCCAATAAATTCGTAGTTATTGATACGTCATTGAACTATTCAGTTTAGACAAAGATCATATCCCAATATTGGAATCAGCCATGTCTTTACAGTCTTTTCTACTAACTTGAGCAATTTTCTCAACCAAGATAATGTGGCAAAGAGGAGATATGAAATTGCTGATCGTTTCAGGAAAATCATATCTTTTTAAACTTCTATCTCCTAAACATTAATCCATATCAAAGAAGCGTAACATAATAATTACTGCCTCCATTTCAATTTACAGAGTTTTATTTTTCTCTTTAGTCTGTTTAATAAAATTATCGATTTCTATATCTAATAGTAACTCTTTAATTCCAACTTTGTGCATGACGTATTTCTAAAACCATATGATTCAAGTATATTTTAATACATCACACATATTTTTAGTTTAAGATAACATGATTTTAAAAGTTTTTGTTACTTTCTTAAATTCCGTGCCCAATCAAACTAAAACATATGAATTGAACAGAAGAGTAGTATTTATTTTATGTAACACAGTAAAAGATTTGTTGGAAACTGTTTGTTAAGTATTACGTATATTAGTATTTCAAAAATCTTATCCCTTCTACTTTTATTCTCATACAAATTCTCAAATTGTTCAAAATAATTTTGCAATTTCTTTTTTCAAACTATTAGGAGTCATTTGGTACGAACACAAGTAATGCAGGGATTAGTAATGCAAGGATTAGTAATGCAGGTATTAGTAATGCAGGGATTGTAGTGCTGGGATTATTTTTTATCAAGTATTTGGTTCATTGTATTAAAAATTAGCTTGGGTTTGATTTAAAACTGTACAAAATCTTCTTTACAATTATACCCTTGAATATTCTTCTTTCTGTATATAAAGAAATTTAGGAAAAGGGTTTGAGGGGCAGTTTAGTGATTTTAGGGTCTTATCCAGGTATAGTTAATGCAGGGATTAGTAATCCCTTGGTTTCCTTGGTATTAGCTAAGCCCTCCTATGAGGTATAAATAATCCATGTATTAGGTATGCATAAATTGAATTGAGCAACCAAATATTATATTGGACGGATTAAATTTTTATACAGGGATTATTTTACTTAATACAGCCTACCAAACGACCCCTTAGAGTTTAAGGCATTTTCAATTCTACTGTACTTCCTATACTTTTAGTTATATTTTCAAAACAATAACCTAGATAAAAATTGAAATGAGAGGTAATTATAACTTGTATGGGTGGTTGTTATGTATCGTTTCATAATGTATCATATTGTATTATACTGTATCGTTCTGATGTATACAATGTTTGGATAGATTGTATTGTTTGTCATCATTTTATGATGACATGCATCAACATGTGAAGATATGGTAAATGATAAAATAGGATTACAAAATAATAAGGAAGGCCATGATGAGAGGAAAAAAATAAGGTAAAGATGTGACCACACAAATCGGTCATTTCATAAACTGGCACTTTTTGTCTTTACGCAACGATGGATTTAATGATACGATACAATAAAATTTAAGTAACAATCAAAACAAATATTATATTTAAAGTAACAATACGATACAATGCAACAAGTAACAGCCATCCAAACAAGCTGTTAATATATTAACTGCTTTTAGGCTAAAACATGAATGACATTATAATGCTAAATTTGTCTTTCAGATGCTATAGTTGTGATTATTTTGATCCACGGATGAAAATTAGAAAAGAGTCACGCTACATTTAAATGGCACAGAAAATGAAGTGTGGAATATTGTAAGACTTATCTCAAGTTTAAAGGTAGTACTTTTTGTTTAATCTCTTCTGAAATATTACTTCAAGGGTTTGTTAGCTTCAGCATGAATAATCAATGATCCCCACAAACGGTAATTCAAAAAATTAAGTGGCAATTGGA
Organism: Nicotiana obtusifolia; assembly: GCA_002018475.1. NCBI lineage: Eukaryota > Viridiplantae > Streptophyta > Magnoliopsida > Solanales > Solanaceae > Nicotiana > Nicotiana obtusifolia. Next base: position 50,298 of record MCJB01030626.1, read on the forward strand.
AGGTGCAGACCTTGGTCTTCTTGACCTGAGTATGTTTTTCATAGTGGATTCTTTGCTGGGGGAGAAAGAGATATTAGGTTGGTAGCTATCGTTGGCCCAATCAAGAATTGTATGTGGTCGGTCATCAGATGTCACCACTTCATCATTCAGACAGATACACGATATAAGAGATAAAATGTCCGCCTTTAATACAATCTATTTTTGCTTGTCTCTCCCAAAGTTCGGACTAAATGGGCAAAGCTCCGATTAAGAAAAGACAGGCAAAACCACGGAAAATAGGCTTCTTGTGATATGCCGAGCCTTTCATAAATCTAGGGTCGAACAAGATGTATTAGAAAAAACTTATGGCCAAACGGTCAACGGGAGCTTACTATGCCGAAAAGGAGAAAGAAATAAAAGGATGAAGAAGGTAAACAGAAGAAGAAAGAGAATCCATTACTGTTAGATTCAATTTCTGCGAAATGATGTCAAGCTGAATAAGGCTTTACAAAGGCCATCACCATCCTTTGACAAAAGATGTTTGCATATTTAATTAAAAAAATTGTATTAAAAAGGACAAATTAATCATATTATGATTTATTAAAACTAACAATATTAGGTTAAAGAATTAATATTCAAAATAATAAAATAAGGAAAATAAACATAATCGTAATCCACAAGATATTTTACTGTTATGAAGCCAAACTTGAGAGAAAGTCTCTGAAATTATCCCTTTGAAAAATGGTGCACCGACAAAACATTCCGTTTCTGCTTTTTAGATGCACTAGTTACTTATAGGAGCGCAATCGAAAGTCTAATGTACGCTATAGACCTAATATTTGTCAAGCAGTTGCTTGGTAAGTGGATATCAAATGAACCCAGGTTTAGCATATTGGAAGCAGTAAAGAGGATCATGAAATATTTGAAGTGAACTGCTGATTATGCCCTCTGTTATCAAGGCGGCAAGGATCTCCGATTAGTTGGATACAGTGATGGTGACCATGGAGGAGATCTAGTCGAAAGGAAGTCTACCTCAGGATATGTTTTCATACTCAGTAACGGCGCTGTATCATGGAATAGTAAGAAATAATCATGTGTATCACTATCTACTATGGAAGCGGAATACGTGGCTCTCGCATCAGCATCACAAGAAACTGTTTGGTTGAAACAGTTCTTGGAACACTTGTTGGATGTCACAGAAAATGCTGAACCAGTGTTAGTCTACGGTGACAGTGAAGCTGCAATATCCTCTACCAAGGATCCTAAGTTTCATTGTAAAACCAAACATATAGATATCAAGTATAACTATGCAAGAGATATAGTTAGACGCAAGGTAGTGAATGTGAAGTATGTGTCTACAAAAGATATGTTAGCAGATCCATTAACCAAGCCTTTGTTTAGAGATGCATTTGGGAGATACACTAGGTCTCAAGGCTTGCGTAGACTTTGATATACTTCATTTTGTTAAATTTCCCTTGTTCACAAAGCTAATGTTCTTTGATAATTAATAAAGTTGATTTACATACATGCATATTTTATTGTTGAATATTATGTACATTCTTTGTTTATTTTTTTAAGTATGCCAGGTAGACAAGATGTTTGCCTTCTCACACAGGCAACCGCCTCCTTATCTTAGTGATATGAGGAGATGAGACATGTTTTAAGCAAAATTATCAAAAGGATAATTTGAGAATTAAATGATGTAACGCGATAATCTAAACACATTAGATAACGTGTAAATCGTAAAACGAGTACTTACATGTTCGCGTAGTGGAAGCGGAAAGAACGAATGAACCATGATTAGAATTACTGGTCGGTGGTGGTTATCATGGTGTGTTGGAGCAACCCCCTATATCACAATCTAAACGCCTCGTCTGATATGGGAGAAGAGAGCGTGGAAAATTACTGCTTAGAGTTTCTTTTAGTGTATACAGTAAGTGCACTTACATAGAAAATATTAGGGTTAACTAATAACCCTATTGGGCCTTAAAACACCCCTTATGGGTGGACCCAATTTTCCTACATCTCCCACTCACACATAATGGGAGTGCTCATCTAATATGAGAAACATATTCTCATCTCCTCGATCATTCATACAGGGAAGTAGACCGACCAGCATACTATGAGAGCTAAGTGCTATACATCTATTAGGAGTATATAGCCTCTCGTCGACTCAAACCTATAAGTAAATCATAAAGTATGTAGTACCCTATATCATATGAATCACAATTGGTATAATCTCAAAATCTCAAATATTATTATTTCTTGTATTCACACTCATAACTCATAAGTTATAACTGGTGCACCAGTGAACACAGATAAATGAGATTCCATCGATGATCTTCCTCTTCTCACAATCCCCTGAACATTAGTTTGATTGCTTTTCTAGATATGCTCCGATAGACCAAATCTATATACATGGTCCTTTGGAAACACACTAAGATAGCTAATCATCACACTAAGTCTCAACTATTTAATCGGAATTTCTGAGGGTACAAAATCTTGAGCCATCATAAAAGATCTAGGTCTCACACAACAATAAGTTGAGAATGGACTTATGTTAACCCAATTGTTCGACATTAGCACACATGGTATGAAACACGTGCTACAATATTTTCTCCTTTTCGTTAAGGAGCGTATATCTTTATCTCATAAAAAATGATGTATATATGATATTTAGACACCATATATATCTAAATTTGAGTTCGTTGATCTACAATATCATATTTAACTCACATTCGACTCACATAGTAGACTAAGTGAACATTTTTCATCCTAATGACCTTATGTCATTGTTTAAGCGACATTCTGGTTTTAAGCGAATAGTTCTCAAATTATCCTTATGATAATTTTGCTTAAAATCATGTCTCATCTCCTCACATCACTAAGATAAGGAGGCGGTTGCCTGTGTGAGAAGGCAAACCTCTTGTCTACCCGGCATACTTAAAAAAATAAACAAAGAATGTGCATAACATTCAACAATAAAACATGTATGTATGCAAATCAACTTTATTGATAATCAAAGAATATCAGTTTTGTGAACACGGGAATATAATAACAAAATGAAGTATATCAAAGTCTATGCAAGCCTTAAGACCTAGTGTATCTCACAAATGCATCTCTAGACTAAAGCTTGGTCAATGGATCTCCTAACATATCTTTTGTAGACACATACTTCACATTCACTATCTTGGGTCTAACCATGTCTCTCGCATAGTTATACCTGATATCTATATGTTTGGTTTTACAATGAAACTTAGGGTCTTTAGTAGAGGATATTGCAGCTTCACTGTCATACTAGACTAACACTGGTTCAACATTTTCTGCGACATCCAACAAGTTTTCCAAGAACTTTTTCAACCAAACAGCTTCTTGTGTTGCTGATGCGAGAGCCACGTATTCGGCTTCCATAGTAGATAGTGATACACATGATTATTTCTTACTACTCCATGATACGGCGAGAAAGTCTCTTCGTTCTATTCCTTTCTGCTACGTATACCCTTTTGCCACCAGCCGATATATCTCTTAACTGTTCCATCAGCCTTGAGCTTAATTTTGAGAACCCATTTGCTCCTAATTACTTTGCGTCCTTCAGGGAGGCCAACTAGTTCCCAAACATTGTTGACTCTCATAGACTCCAGTTCCCATTGCTTTTGTCCATTTATTCTTAAAAAGGCATAAGAGAGACTCTTTTACATTTTTAGGCTCGTTTTCTTCTTATAGGAGCATAATAAATAGTTCACCGCCTTTAACATCAAATCATCAGAGGGGAATCTTTTTACGAGAACCACGTTTTATTTGTGACTCATCATTGTTCCCATTTGGATCAATGTTGCTCCCACTCAGATCAAGAACATTCATCCCGCTCCCACTTGGAACAAGATCTGTGACCATCTCGCTCCCACTTGGAACAAAATCCATTTGGTCACTTCCACTAAATGTAGAAGGATTATTTTCATTCGCATCTGATGACAAAAGGGGTCTTTGATGAGAAACTAATTCATCATCTGCTAAAATTCTCCCACTCTAATGAGGTGATCCTTGTACTTCTTGATCCATTATCTCAAATAAGGTTAGGTCTTGACCTATCTCTCCCTTCTTAGGAAACTCATCCTCTAAGAATGTGACATCTCGTGATTCAAACTCAATTACACTCCCACTGTCTTGTTGTCCTATAAACACATAATCATTTCAGGTTTCAAAGTACCTTATAAAGATACTTTTCTTTCCCTCGGGCCCAATTTGCCATATTTGTGAGAGGAATCATGTGTATAGGCAGCACAACCCCAATGTCTTAATACACTCAGGTTGGGTTGTCTTCCAGTCCATAACTTATATGGAGTAGTAGTAACTGATTTTGTAGGCACTCGGTCAAGTACAAAGGTTGCAGTAAGAAACACATCACCGCAGTAACTAATTGGGAGGTTAGCTTGTGCCATCACTAACCTAACCATTCTAGGAGCATTCTGTTTTTTCTCTCTGCAACACCGTTTTGTTGTGGAATATTTGGAATAGTCAACTGATGAACTATTCCCTTTTCGTTACATAACCCATTAAACTAGGTTGATAAATATTCACGAGCACGGTCATTCGAGAGATTTTATCTTCTTGTCTAATTGATTTTTCACTAAGCTCATATAGCGTTTGAAGCAACTTATTGCTTCTGATTTGTGGGAAATTAAATAGACATAACTGAAACGGGTAAATTTATCAATAAATGTGATGAAATAACTTGCTCCATGCCTAGACCTAACAATCATAGGCCCACAGATGTCCGAAAAGACTAATTGCAAAGGATATTCGACTCTAATCGCCTAACCAAAAGGTTTTCTTGCAAATTTCCAGCTAGACAATTGTCACAAGTGGACAATTCCACATGTTCAATATTGAAAAGCAAACCTTGTTTTGCTAACCTTTGCATTCTTTGTTGGCCAATATGACCAAGTCTAGCATGCCATATGTTTACATCACTATCATATTTATGTGAAGAAACAAATATAGAAAAATGAGCATTATTATTAAATGAATCATAATCCAAATCTATAATAATTAAACCTCTGGTCACAAAGCCAAAACCAAATAAAGTTGAACCAAAAGTCAACTTGGCAAAGTTGCCATGATTAAATAAGTCAAATCCTAGCTTAAGCAAAACTGAAACTGAAATAACATTCTAGCGAATTGTTGGTGCAAAGAGAACACCATGTAGTATTAGTTCTCGACCACCACACAGGACTAACTTGCAGTATTGATCCCTTCAATAACAACTTTAATGTTGTTGCTCACATATATCCACTTTGCTCCATGTGGAACTCGCCGAAATTCAACAACAGCATTGTGTTTGGCTCAAGTCTAGCAAAAACAATTTTATTCTATAAATATAACTACGTGAAACTAATTCAAATAAAGATAATTACGAGCTCTGCAAAGAATTAAAAAGCCAACCAAAAAGTCAAACCAGGCCCGCGTCTCGGAATCCGACCTGATTTACAAATTCCTAACAACCATTAGATATTGAGTCCAACCATACAAGAATTACTCAAATCCAAACTCAATTTGCCTTTCAAAACTCAAAAATTTAGCCTAAGGAGTTTCTACCATTTTCCCCTAATTTCCAACTCAAAAACACCAATTAAATGAAGAAATTAATCATAGATTCTTGTAAATTAACCAAAACCGAGTTAGAAATTCTTACTCCAATGATCTCTCTGAAAATCTCCCAAAATTTTGCCTCTAACCGAGCTCTTTAAGTCCAAAATGTGAAATAAGAAATAAACTCTCGATTTTGAAACTTAAGTCTGCTGCCCAGTGATTCCTTCTTCACGAACGCGGAAATTGTCTCGCGTTCGCGAAGCACAAAAATGTTACTGTCCAGATTTCCTCTTACGCGAATGCGAGTATCCACTCGCAAACGCGATGACAAAGGCTCTCAAACTTCCGCGAACGTGAGACCAAACACGTGAGTCCCACCCCAGGCTGTCTTTTCTCTTCATGAACGCGGATCCCAGTTTCCGATCACAAGTGCACAAGGTCCTGACCCTTCGCGAACGCGAAGGTAAACTTCCAGCTACTATGAAGACTCTACGCGAACGCAGGAACACTTTTACGAACGCATAGAAGGAAACCAGAACTAAGATGAACCAGAACTTTAGCAATTCCCCAATGATCCGAAATGCGCCGATCATGGTCCGAATTACACTTGGGGCCCCTTGGACCTCAACCAAGCGTACCAACAAGTCCTAAAACATCATAAGAACACGCTCGAAGCATCAAATCACATCAAATAACACTAAAATCATGAATCGTACATCGATTAAAGCCTAAGAAATTTATGAACTTCCGAATTCCAAAACTAATGTCAATTCATACCAAAACAACTCCGATTGAATTCAAATTTCGCACATAAGTCTTAAATGACATTACGGACCTATTTCAACTTTCAGAATTAGATTCCGACCCCGCTATCAATACATTCAACTCTCGATCAAACTTTCCAAAATCTTCCAACTTTTGCCTATTCACGCCGAAATGACCTACAGACCTCCAAATCAATATCCGGACACGTCATCTTCACACAAGTCAAACTACAGTCAACTTCTATGACTTAAACCTCCAACTTTAGGGACTATGTATCCTATTTCACTCCGAAACTCACCCGGAACCGAAACCAAACACCCCGTTAAGCTACATAACCACAGTATAACATAGAGGAAGCATAATTTAGGAGATCAAGGCTAAAATACTCAAAACAACCAGCCGAGTCGTTACAGCCACCTCAAGCTCAGCTAGCTCAGCCTGCTAAAAGAGCAAAGACTGAAAAAAAAGGCAAGATCAGACATCTCAAACGTGTCAAAGTTGCTAAAGTGAAATGGTATAATTGTGACAAAAAAGTTCATCATGCCAAAGATTGCTCTGAACCTCCTAGAAAGGTATTTCACGATGCTCGAATTAGTGAACTTTATGTTTCTAGTTCTTTTTTATAACTGAATCTAATCCTTTGTGGATTGTACACTCAGGAGCAATGGACCACATAGCCTGGGTTCGGAGTTGGATAATCAAGGGAAAGACCTTCTAGTGGATTGATTTAGTGTGGTTTGAGGTAAGTGGCTTGCCTAACTTTGTGTAGGGGAATTTCCCCTTAGAATTGGTAATGTTTGCGATAACAGTGATGTGAAAGAGCCGTGTAAGCAAGGTGACAAGTGTGTACACGGGCTAAATGTACAATTATCGATTTTTAGCTATGTAAATTCCTTTTCATGCCTTAATTGAGTTACCTTAACATGTTATAGTCATCATATTTAGTCTAGTTTCACATGTCTACTTGTCTTATCTCTTACTTACTAATTGCTCTACATGATTAGTTGAAATTGCTATTTTCCTTATTCCGTATTCATTATTTAACTGTTAAATTCTTTACTTGAAATTGCTATTTCTTGTAATATCTTGTTGTTGAAATTGGTATTGAGTTGCAAAGGCCGTGATTCCTATGAGGCAAAGTGTTAAGTCATTAAATATCATTTTGTTGAGTTATTCTTCCGGTTGTTATTCTTGAGACTTTGTGTACATTGTGGTTAAGCTGTGGGCTCCTTATCGTGAAATTTTGTTACTGTTTGGTTTTTCTGGCAATTTGTGATATTGGGCACTTGAGGTGCAATTTGAGATACTTTGTGATATTGATACGCATACGGTGGTATAAGGTCTGGGTGTTGAAACGCATGCAATGAGATAATATAGGCTTGATACGTGTGGATAGTAGGGAACTATTAGAACCCATGCGGTGTGATAAGGTGGGCTAAAACGCGAGATGCTATTTCGGAAAAATGATTTTCAAAACTAAATGTAAAGGCTCCGATGGTGATATAAGGAAAGATTTTGATTTATTTTTTTGATTTAAGACTACGAGGCGGTACCTCGGTAGTGACTCTTATTGACATTTCCCCATTCTTTTGTACTTTTCTTTAATCATTGTTTCCTTAGCATACTATTAATTATCTTTCTCCGTGTTGCACTATTTGCTTAGTTTTGTGTAGCTAATCTTGTTATACTATTCGTTTTGTCAATTTCATTACTGTCTTTATTACACTGCCTATATTTGTTCAGTCTTTTATTTATTTCCAGTAAGGCCCTGACCTGACCTCGTCATTACTCAATCGAGGTTAGGCTTGGCACTTACTGGGTACCATTGTGGTGTACTCGTACTGCTCTTCTGCACATCTTTTTGTGCATATCCAGGTACTTCTTACCAGCCTAGGCATTAGTTGGGATTCTACTGCGGAGACTTCAAGGTATACCTGCCAACGTCCGCAAGCCTCTGAGTCCCCCTCTTACTAGATCTCTTATTTCATTATCCTTTATATATAGACATGATGTATATGATTGTCCAGTATTCATACTTAGAGATTGTGACTTGTACTTCGCCGGGTATCGGGATTTGTATATGCTGAGTTAAAGCGTGGTTTTATATAGCTGTTAAGTTTGAGATTTATATTTATTATTATTTCAATTATTTTGTATGTTGTCAGGCTTACCTAGTCTTAGAGGTTAGATGTCGTCACGACATCCTATGGAGAGAAATTGGGGTCGTGATAAGTTGGTATCAGAGCTCTAGGTTCATAGGTGTTACGAGTCATAAGCAGGTTTAATAGAGTCTCACGGATCTGTACGGAGATGTCTGTACTTATATTCAGGAGGCTTTGGAACTGTTAGGAAAAACTTCACTTTTTTGATTCCTTATAGTTTGGAAATGTCAACTTCGGGATTCTAAATTCTGTCTTTCTATTCTCTCACAGATGGTGAGAACCCGCACAGCCGGATCAGATGACCCGACACCCGCGCCCTTACTAGAGCTGCGAGAGGCTGGGACTGCGGTAGAGGCCGAGGAGGTCCACGTGGTGCAGCCAGAGAACCCACACGAGCTTCTACACTGGAGCCACCAGTAGCTCCAGTTGGGGAGTAGGCACCTGAGACGCATGTTTCTATCTCAGCACTTCAGGAGACCCTTGCCCAGTTTTTTAGCATGTTTGGCACTTTAGCTCAGGCAGGGTTGATCCCACTTGCTCCTGCCACATTTCAGGCCGGGGAAGGAGTACAGCCTCCCGCCGCCCGTACCCCAAAGCAGTAGATCTAGGTTGATCAGGTCCCAGAGGTCAAACGAGTACAGCCGATTGCCCCAGTTCAGTCCGAGGTTAGGGCAACGGCTTCTAAGAGGAAGCAGCTCAGGCTCGAGAGGTACATGAAGTTCTACCCTCCTACTTTCAACGGTTTGGCGTTAGAGGATGCCCAGAGTTTTCTTGAGGAGTGCCACTGTATCCTCCGTATTATTGGTATTATGGAGTCTAGTGGGGTTGCTTTCACCATTTTCCAGCTTAAGGGAGTGACTTATCAGTGGTGGCAAGCGTATGAGTTGGGTAGTCCGGCTGAGGCAGCTTCACTCACTTGGGCCTAGTTCTCAGATATGTTCTTGAGGTAGTTTGTTTCCCAAAGTCTTAGGGATGCATGGCGCGTAGAGTTTGAGCGGTTGTGCCAGTGTTCTATGAATCGGAGTATGTAGTCTGTTCAGTGATTTTTCCAGGCATGCACTAGCCTTGGTTTCTACTTTTAAAGAGTGAGTCCGTCAATTTATCAAGGGGCTTAACCCTGGTATCATACATGGCCCTAGAGTTTGAGATGGACATCGCATACCAGCAGGTAGTCGAGATTGCTAAGAGATTGGAGGATATGTGGGACGGAGAGAGAGAGGATGGGAAGGTCAAGAGGCCTCGAGATTCAGGCACATATAGTGGTGCTCGTGCCCTAGTTACAGCTCGTCATGGTAGGGGCTGTGTGAGTCGCCCTATTCATTCAGCACTTCCAGCTTCCAACGGTATTCCGACCACTCCTAGGCCTCAGGTTCCCCATTATGCACCGTCATTGTCTAGTGCACCTCCTGCACGGGGCGCTTTCAGCGGTCAGTCCAACCTATAAGGCCCGAGCCAGTCACGACAGCCACGTCCTCTGAGATCTTGTTTTGAGTGTGGTGACACTTGTCATATGATGAGGGATTGCCCTAGACTCAAGAGGGGTGCACCTCCACAGACTACTTAGGCTCCGCGTATTCCACCAGGTCCTCAGGCTTCTCAGGCCATGGTTACCGCACCAGTTGCCACTCCACCTGCACAGTCAGCTCGAGGTGGAGGTCGGACAGGTAAAGGTCACCCTAGAGGGGGAGGCGAGGCCAAATATTATGCTCTTCTGATAAGACGGAGGCAGTTGCATCCGACTCAGTCATCACCTGTCATATAAATGCATCAGTCTTGTTTGATCCAGGCTCCACTTATTCTTATGTGTCATCTTACTGTGCTCCAACTTTGGGTGTATCCCGTGATTCTTTGAGTTCTTCTGTCTATGTGTCCGCACCTGTGAGAGATTCTATTATTGTTGACCGTGTGTATCGGTCGTGTTTAGTTGTTCTTGGTGGTTTTGAGACCAGAGTCGATCTATTGTTGCTCAGTATGGTAGATTTTGTTATTATTTTGGGCATGGACTGGTTGTCGCTCTATCATGCTATTCTCAATTGTCATGCCAAGACTATAACGGTGGCTATGCCAGGTTTACCACGGTTAGAGTGGAGGGGTGCATTAGATTATGTTCCTAGTAGGGTTATCTCATTTCTAAAGGCTCAGCATATGGTTGAGAAGGAGTGTAATGCCTATCTAGCCTTCGTGAGGGATGTCAGTATTGATACTTTTTCATAGAGTCAGTTTCGGTAGTGAGGATCCAGATGTGTTTCCATCGGATCTTTCGGGCATGCCGCCCGACACAGACATCCATTTTGGCATTGATTTGTTACCGGGCACTCAGCCCATTTCTATTCCACCATATCATATAGCCCCAACAGAGCTAAAGGAGTTAAAGGAGCAGTTGCAGAGTTTCTTTATAAGGGTTTCATCCGGCCCAAAGTGTCGCCTTGGGGTGCTCCAGTCTTGTTTTTAAAGAAGAAGAATGGTTCGATGCGCATGTGTATTAATTATCTCCAGTTAAAAAAGGTTACAGTGAAGAACGAGTATCCATTTCACACATTGATGACCTATTTGATCAGCTACAGGGTGCCAAAGTGTTTTCCTAGATCGACTTGCGTTCAGGCTATCATCAGTTGAAGATTCGGGTGCCAAATATCCCGAAGACTGCCTTCAGGACTCGGTATGATCATTACGAGTTCCTTGCGCTGTCATTTGGGCTGACCAATGCCCCAGCAACATTCATGCACTTGATGAACAGTGTATTCCAGCCCTATCTTGACTCGTTCATCATTGTGTTTATTGACGACATCTTGGTGTACTCCCGGAGCTGGTAGGATCATGAGCAGAACTTGAGGATCGTGCTTCAGACCTTGAGAGAAAAGAAGTTATATGCAAAATTTTCAAAGTGTGAATTCTGGCTTGGTTCGATAAAATTTTTGGGTCACATGGTGTCGAGTGAGGGGATCAAGGTAGATCAAAAGAAGATTGAAGCAGTGCAGAGTTGGCCCAGACCATCTTCAGCTACGAAGATCTGGAGTTTTCTTGGTTTGGCGGGGTATTATCATCGATTTGTGGAAGGTTTCTTATCTATTGCAGCACCTATGACCAGATTGACCCAGAAGAGTGCTCCGTTCAGGTGGACCGAGAAGTGTGAGGAGAGCTTTCAAAAGCTCAAGACAACTTTGACTACAACCCCAGTGTTGGTGTTGCCTACGGGTTCGGGGTCTTATACTGTGTACTGTGATGCATTGCGTATTGGTCTCGGCGTGGTGTTGATGCAGGACGGTAGGGAGATTGTCTACGCATCTAGACAGCTGAAGGTGCATGAGAAGAACTATCCTGTCCACGGCCTTGAGTTAGCAGCTATTGTTCATGCCTTGAAGATTTGGCGACACTATTTGTGCAGTGTCCCTTGTGAGATCAATACCGACCACCAGAGTCTGCAACATCTGTTCAAACAGAAGGATTTTAACTTGCGTCAGCGGAAGTGGCTAGAGTTGTTTAAGGACTATAATATTACCATCTTGTATCATCCTGGGAAGGCCAATTTGGTGGTGTCGATGCCTTGAGTCGCTAGGCGGAGAGAGCTTGGGCAGTTTAGCATATATACCGGCAGCGGAGAGGCCATTAGCATTGGATGTTCAGGCCTTGGCCAACCAGTTTGTTAGATTGGTTGTTTTGGAGCCGAGCCGAGTTTTGGCATGTGTGGTTTCTCGATCTTCTCTATATGATCGTATCAGAGAGCGTCAGTATGACGACCCCCATCTACTTGTCCTCGAGGACACGGTTCAGCACGGCGATGCCAAGGAGGTCACTATTGAGGCTAACAGTGTATTACGGATGCAGGGCTATGTGTGCCCAATGTAGATGGTTTGCATGAGTTAATTCTCCAGAATGCTCACTATTTGTGATACTCCATTCATCCGAGTGCCGCAAAGATGTATCAGGACTTGAAGCAACATTATTGGTTAAGGAGAATGAAGAAGAACATAGTGGAGTATGTAGCTCGGTGCCTAAACTGCCAGCAGGTGAAGTATGAGCATCAGCGTCCAGGTGGATTGCTTCAGAAGCTAGAGATTCCAAAGTGGAAATGGGAGCGGGTTACTATGGATTTTGTTGTTGGGCTCCCACAGACATAGAGGAAATTCAATGCAGTATGGAAGATTGTGGATAGGTTAACCAAGTCAGCTCATTTCATTCCAGTGGTGACTACTTATTCCTCAGAGCAACTGGCTAAGGTTTATATTCTCGAGATAGTCAGGCTTCATATTTTGGGAAGTTTGACCGGGAGTTGACTATATTGATTATAGGGTCGGAATCCGATTCCGAAAGTTGGAATAGGTCCGTAATGTCATTTATGACTCGTATGCAAAATTTAAAGTCAATCGGAGTTGTTTTGGTATGAATCGGCATTAGTTTAGGAATTCGAAAGTTCATAAGTTTCTTAGGCTTGAATGCACGATTCGTAATTTTAGTGTTGTTTGATGTGATTTGATGCTTCGAGCGTGTTCCTATGATGTTTTAGGACTTGTTGGTATGCTTGGTTAAGGTCCCGCGGGCCTGGGGTGTAATTCGGACCATGATTGGCGCATTTTGGATCATTGGGGAATTGCTAAAGTTCTAGTTCATCTCAGTTCTGGTTTTCTTCTATGCGTTCGCGAAGGTGTTCCTATGTTCGCGTAAAATCTGCAGAGATTGCTGGAAGATTACCCTTCGCATTCGCAAAGATGGCTACGCGTTCGCGAAGGGTCAGGAACTTGTGCGCTGCGATCGCATACTGGGATCCGCGTTGGCGAAGAGGAAAGGCAGCATGGGGTGGGAGTCACACGTTTGTGTGAAGGGCTTCATGATCGCGAAGCTTGAGAACCTTTGTCAACGCGTTCGCGAGTGGATACTCACGTTCACGTAAGAGGAATCTGGGCAGTAACATTTTTATGCTTCTTGAACGCGAGGCATTTTCCGCGTTCCCGAAGAAGAAATCAGTAGGCAGCAGACTTAAGTTTCAAAATCGAGGGTTTATTTCATATTTCACATCTTGCACTTAGAGAGCTCGGTTTGAGGCGAAATTTCAGGAGATTTTCAGATAGATCATTGGGGTAAGAATTCCTAACTCGGTTTTGGTTAATTTACAAGAATCTATGGTTAATTTCTTCATTTAATTGGTGTTTTGGAGTTGAAATTTGGGGGAAAATGGTAGAAACTCCTTAGACTATATTTTTGAGTTTTGAAAGGTGAATTGAGGTCAGATTTGAGTAATTCTTGTATGGTTGGACTCGATATTGAATGGGTGTTTCGATTTTGTAAATTTGGTCGGGTTCCGAGGCGCAGACCCTTGTCTGACTTTTTAATTCTTGCAAAGAACGTAATTTTCATTGTTTCAATTAGTTTCCTATAGTTATATTTATAGAATGAAATTTTTTTGGCTAGATTCGAGCCGTTCGCAGTTGGATAATCGAGGAAAAAACCTTTTAGTCGATTAATTTAGCGTGGTTTGAGGTAAGTGGCTGCCTAACTTTATGTGGGGAATTTCCCCTTAGCATTGGTGTTTTGTGATAACTGTGATGTATAAGAGCCGTGTACGCAAGGTGATGAGTGTGTACACGGGCTAAATGTGAAAATTATCGGTTTTTAGTTATGTAGATCCTTTTATGCCTTAGTTGAGTTACCTTAACAAGTTATAGTCATCATATTTAGTCTATTTTCACGTGTCTACTTGTCTTATCTCTTACTTGCTAATTGATCTACATGATTAGTTGAAATTCCTGTTTTCCTTGTTCCGTAATCATTATTTAACTGTTGAATTCTTACTTGAAATTGCTATTTCTTGGAAGATCTTGTTGTTGAAATTGGTATTGAGTTGCAAAGGTCGTGATTCCTATTGAGGCAAAGTGTTTAGTCGTTAAATATCATTCTATTGAGTTATTCTTCCGGTTGTTATTGTTGAGACTTTGTGTACATTGTGGTTGAGCCATGGGCTCCTTCTCGTGAAATTCTGTTATTGTTTGGTTTCTTGGCAATTTGTGATATTACGCACTTGAGGTACGATTTGAGATACGTTGTGATATTGATACGCATGTGGTGGTATAAGGTCTGGGTGTTGAAACGCATGCAGTGAGATAAGGTAGGCCTTATACGCGCCGCTAGTAGGAAACTACTAGAAGCCATGCAGTGTGATAAGGTGGGCTAAAACGCGGGATGCTATTTTGAAAAAATATTTTCAAAAATAAATGTAAAAAGGCTCCCGCGGTGATTTAAGGAAATTTTTTGATTTATTTTTTGATTTGAGACTACGAGGCGGTACCTCGCTAGTAACTCTTGTTGACATTTCCCCATTCATTTGTACTTGTCTTTAATCGTTGTTTTCTTAGCATACTATTAATTTTCTTTCTCCGTGTTACAGTATTTCCTTGGTTCTGTTTAGCTAATCTTGTTATACTATTCGTTGTTTCAATTTCATGCTGTCTTTATTACACTACCTATATTTGTTCAGTCTTTTATTTATTTCCAGTGGGGCCCTGACATGACCTCGTCACTACTCTATTGAGGTTAGGCTTAGCACTTACTGGGATACTGTTGTGGTGTACTCATGTTACTCTTCTGCACATCGTTTTGTGCATATCCAGGTACTTCTCACCAACCTAGGCATTAGTTACGATTTTACTGTGGAGACTTCAAGACATACCTACCAACGTCCACAGGCATCGGAGTCCCCCTCTCTCTAGATCTCTTATTTCATTATCCTTTATATATAGACATGATGTATAGGATTGTCCAGTATTCATACTTAGAGCTTGTGACTTGTATTTCGCCGTGTCTCGGGATTTGTATATCCTGAGATGAAGCGTGGTTTTATATATAGCTGTCAAGTTTGAGATTTATGTTTATTATTATTTCAATTATTCCGCATGTTGGTTGGCTTACTTAGTCTTAGAGACTAGGTGCCGTCACGACATCCTACGGAGAAAAATTGAAGTCGTGACAAGTAGCCCTCTCTTCTTTCCCCAGTTCCTTTTCTTTGAATTACTCTTCGTTTTGGAGGTTGTTGCCATGTGCAACTCAGCTATTGGCTTTGCGGCCTCAAGTCGTTCCTCCTCTAACTCAAGAGGTCTCCGGACATCTTCCGGAGTTGTGATTCGTTCATTATGGGTCAAATGCATTTTTATATGATCCCAAGAACTAGGTAAAAAGCGTATGACAGCTTGGATTTGTTGTTCATCAGTCAACAGATGACTTGCATCTTTCAAATCCCTTATCATATTTATCATTTGCCTCAGATGTGTTTTATTGAATGTTCTGGGCATTTCTTATATGAATCAAATTTGATCGTTAAGGATCGCTGCCTTGCAGTGGAACAGTTACCAAACATTTTCCTCAAAGCAATCCAAAGATCCATAGCTCTTTTTAGTAATCCTTAAACTACCTTAGGATGTCATCATCCAAGGTGCTCAACAATGGAGTGTTGCCTTCCTCAGGCTCATTCATGACATTGTTTATGGCCTCCAAAGCCTCTTGCTCCTCTAGCACATACTGGACTTTCAAGCTCCAGGTTTCATAGTTGTCACCACTGAGTTTCAACCCTTTGTTTAGCTCAGCAATAATATTTTTCAAAGCAGTAGTCATTCTTTAACAAAATAAAAAATATTATGAGGATCATGTAAAAATAAAAAAATAACGCAAGGCACAATGTTCAACATCCATACATATTATGACACTAAGCATCAATTGATTAAGTTAATAAACACATACATAAATCATGGAGTCGAAAGTTCACTATGTTCCCAATCATCGTCCAAGAAAAAAAATATTATGAAAATTAACTTATTCAATTATCTAGCGAAGCGTCTTAATCATGTTTAAGACAATATAATTATCTATCATGATTTTACGATCTCATATGGATCATAAGTTAATAAATAACTTATATTAGCATGCTAATAAAATTAATGTCAAACTAATTAACATTTATTACATGCTATTCAAAATCACATAAAATTTATTTTAATGTTAAACTAATTAACATATTAAATATGTTAAATAAATGAACAAGTAATATTAATATTAAACTAATTAATATTGATTACATGCTCAATAAATTAACATAAAGCATGTGTTAAACTAATTAACAAAAATAATGTCAAACAATTAACATTTCAAGCATGTTAAACAAATTAACAAATAAATTTAATGTTAAACAAATGAACATTTCAAGAATATTAAAAAAATGAACAAATAAATGTAATGTTAAGCAAATTAACATTTCAAGCATTAAACAAACTAACAAATAAATATAATATTAAATAAATTAACATCTTAATCATGTTAAACAAATTAACAAATAAATACAATGTTAAACTAATTAACAAATAAATTTGATGTTAAACAAATTAACATTCAAGCATGCTAAACAAATTAACACATAAATTTAATGTTAAACAAATTAACATTTCAAGCAGGTTAAATAAATAAACAAGCAAGTTTAATGTTAAACTAATTAACATTCCAAGCAATTGGGATAATAAAATTATTTTTTTTTTATCAAAGAATATAAATACTAAATTTATATTTTAAAAATTAAGTCCATATGACCATTTTAATATAATCTGGAATTTATTTAAAATAAAAAAACAAAACCGATTATAGATTTTAACTTAGGGCACTTACCCAATTAACATTATACAATACATAAAATAAAAATTCAATATAGAAGAAGCAGCCCATAGAAAACTGCAATTAAAATGGGCCTTTAGCCCAAACATTAAGTCTACGAAAAATAACCCAGAACTTGTTGGAATTTAGTTAGGCCCTTTCTGCCATATTATGGACAAAGAAGCTCATCAGCTTCTAAAGCCCAATTTCCGACAAAAACGTTACTCCGTTGTAAATAAGCTTCCTGAATAAACTTATCTATATGAGATTTCGCCGTAAATATGTTTATCTATTTAGTATTCTATTGGAAATAAGCCTCCCGAAGAAGCTTATCCTTTCAGTACTGCATTATAGATAAACATCACCCCTTGTAGAAGATTATCTATATCTTGTACAATGAGCTTATCCTTTGGTATTCCGTTATGGATAAATATCACCCCCAGTAGAAGATTATCTATATCTAGTACAATGAGTTTATCCTTTCGGTACTCCGTTATGGGTAAACATCAACCCCGATAGAAGATTATCTATATTTGGTACAATGAGCTTATCCATTCGGTACTCCGTTATAGATAACTATTACCTCTGGTAGAAGATTATCTATATTTGGTACAGTAACAGCTTACACAGCAACTTGCAGAAGCAGTTTACACAGCAGCTTCCTTTCTTCTTAAATAGAGGAGATTTCAGTTCATTATGTACATAAGTTTGAAGTTTGAATAATATATCAATTTCTCTCTATACTTGTCTTTACTTTACAGTCTTTATTTCATAACACATTATCAACACGAGACTCTGCCATCTGGAGCAAATACTTTAAAAGTATCAGAGGTACGAATTTTCTTATTCTAAATATTGTCATTTCTTTCTAAACTTGAATTTATAGCTCTGGATATATCGGGCAAAAGTTACATGTCTTGGGGTGCTTGATGCTGAACGACAAAAATCAAGCATCAAACCAAGATCGTGCCAAAGCAATGATATTCCTACACCATCACCTTGATGAAGGATTAAAAATGAAATATCTCACTGTTAAAGATCCAGTCATACTGTGGAATAATTTAAAAGATAGATATGACCGCCTGAAGATGGTCATTCTTCTGCACGCACGTTATGATTGGACTCATTTAAGGCTACAAGATTTTAAATCTATCAATGAGTATAATTTTACTATGTTCAGAATTATTTCCAATTAAAATTATGTGGTGATAATATTACTAATCATGATATGTTGGAGAAAACTTCCACCTCTTTCATGCCTCAAATATGCTCCTGCAGCAGCAATATCGAGAGATGGGATTCAAAATGTATTATGAACTTATCTCACATCTTCTTGTGGCCGAGCAACGTAATGGGCTATTAATGAAAAATCATGAAAGCCGACCTACTGGTTCTTGTCCATTCCCTGAAGTAAATGAGACGAACTTCCACCAAGCTAAGCGTGGAAGAAGTCGTGGCCCCAGTCGTGGTCATGGTGGTGGTCCGGGAAGAAACTCTAATCATGGTAATAATAATGCACCAAAGAACCCTCCTCACCATCAGTAGTGGAAAAGGAAGGAATAAAAGCATGAACCGGAGCAAGCAACTAAGGCAGAAAATACATGCTATAGATGTGGAGGAAAAGGGCACTGGTCACGTACCGTCATACGCCAAAGCACCTGGTTGAGCTTTATCAAGCCTCCCTGCAGAAGACATAGAAAAATACTGAAGCAAATTTTATTTCTAAAGATAACTTTCACTTCATGCATTTGGATGTAGCTGATGTTGTGCTTTGATAATGATGTTTACTGTCATATTTATTTTGTTTATGCCATTTTGAAGAATATGGTTAATCCTCAAATTATATTTGAATCAAAGACCAATCATAAAGATATTTGTGTAATTGATAGTGGAACACCTCATGCCATATTCAAAGATCAGAAATACTTTTTTTTATTTGTATAAGGAAAAAGCAAGCATTTCAACAATTTCTGGTAATATAAATTTGATTAAAGGCTCCGGAAGAGCCACTATATTTCCGTCTAAGGGAACAAAAATTATCATAGACAATGCATTATTCTCCTATAAGTCACGAAGAAACTTGTTGAGTTTTATAGATATCCGCCAAAATGGTTATCATGTTGAGATGATAGATAAAATGAATATGGAATATCTTTGCATTACAAAGAATATTTCTAGCCAAAAGTGTATTGTAGAAAAGTTACCAACTTTATCTTCTAGCTTATACTATTCAAAGATTAGTACAGTTGAAGGCACTCTATCGTAAATCAGAAGTTTACTGATTCAAATATTTTTGTGCTTTGGCATGGCCGTTTGGGCCATCTTGGATTAATAATGATGAGGCGAATTACTGAAAATTCGAGTGGGCATCCATTAAAGAACCTGAAGATTCTTACAAATAATGAATTTTCTTGTGATGCTTGTTATCAAGGCAAAATGATGACTAGACCATCACCAATGAAGGTTGGCATTGAATTCCCTGCCTTTTTAGAATGCATACATGGGGATATATGTGGACCTATTCACCTACCAAATGGGCTGTTTAGATATTGTATGGTCTTAATAGATGCATCTTCAAGATAGTCTCATGTGTGCCTGCTATCATCTCGCAACCTGGCGTTTACAAAGCTATTAGCCCAAATAATTCGATTAAGGGCACAATTTCCATATTATCTTATAAAGGCTATTCGCCTTGATAATGCTAGAGAATTCTCATCTCAAGCTTTTGATGATTACTGTCTATCAGTTAAGATAAAAGTTAAATATCCTGTAGCTTATGTTCATACTCAAAATGGCCTTGCAGAGTCATTTATTAAACGCCTGCAATTGATAGCAAGACCACTACTTATGAAAATAAAATTGCTCACTACTGTTTGGGGCCATGCTATCTTGCATGCAACATCCCTTATTCGTCTCAGACCGACACATTATAATAAATATTCTCCACAACTAGTTTTTGGTCATGAACCAAATATTGCCCATCTATGAATTTTTGGATGTGCTGTATATGTGCCAGTAGCACCACCACAACGCAATAAGATGGGCTCGCAGAGAAGGTTAGAAATATATGTTTGGTTTGAATCACCCTCTATTATTCACTATCTTGAACTATTGACGGGAGATTTAGTTACTGTTCGATATGCTGATTATTGGTTTGATGAAACAAATTTTCCACAATTAGGGGGAGAGAAAAAGGAAATCAAAAGAGAAATTGTGCAGAAAGTTTCATCATTATCTCATTTTTATCCACGTATCCCTATATGTAATCAGGAGGTCCAGAAGATCATCCATTTACAAAATATAGCAAATCAAATGCCAGACGCGTTTATTAATTTGAAAAGGATAACTAAGTCACATATCCCTGTAGATAATGTGCCTATCCGAATTGGTGTCCCAGCAGGACCATCTACTAGCATGAGAGCTAGTGAACCTAAAGCATGCCTGAAGCATGGTAGGCCTTTGGGTTCTAAGGATCGAAATCCTCGAAAAGAAAATCGACAAATGATCAAAACGATACTATGAAGGGATCTCTTGAAGAGACCCAAGATCTAATTAGTTTTGAGATTCCTGAAGAAATCAATGAACCCGAGACTCAAGTGAGTGAGAAGCTTTTAATAAGTTCTATTGGTGATGGGATTAGTTTAAATCGATCTGAAATAGTGGTGGATAATATTTTTGAATATGATGTTGCACTTAACATTATGCAAGATAGTGAGGTCTTGAACCCTGATCTGTTGAAGAATGTCGAAAAAGATCTGATTGGCCAAAATGGCAAGAGGCAACTCAATCAGAATTGAACGCACTTGCTAAAAGAAAGGTCTTTGGACCAGTAGTCCAAACACTTGCTGGTATAAAACCAGTTAGTCAAAATGGGTTTTTGTGCGAAAAAGGAATAATAAAAATGAAGTTGATAGATACAAAGCCCGCCTTGTCGCATAAGGATTCTCACAATGACCTGGAATCGATTTTAATGAAACATATTCACCAGTTATGGATGCCATAACATTTCGATATCTCATCAATTTAGCATTACATGAAAAGCTTGAAGTACATCTATTGGATATAGTTACATCTTATCTGTACGATTCACTTGATAATGAAATTTATATGAAAATTCCTGAAGGATTTAAAATGCCTGAAGCAAATTTAAAATCTCGAGAAATGTGTTCAATCAAATTACAAAGATCTTTGTACGGTTTAAAGCAATCTGGGCGCATGTGGTATGATCGCCTTAGTGAATATTTGCTGAAAGAGGGTTTTATAAATGATGTTATTTGACCATGTATTTTTATAAAGAAAATGAAATCAGAATTTGTTATACTTGGTGTTTATGTTGATGACATAAATCTTGTTGGAACTCTAGAAGAGCTCCAGAAGGAAATTAAATATCTTAAGAAAGAATTTGAGATGAAAGATCTTGGAAAGACAAAACTCTATGGTCTGAAAATTGAACATTTAGCAGACAAGATCTTTATCCATCAATATGCCTATACAGAAAGGGTCTTAAAACGCTTTTACATGGACAAACCGCACCCATTGAGTACACCAAAGGTTGCTCGATCACTTGAAGTGAATAAGGATTTGTTCTGACCTTCAGAAGAGGATGAGGAACTCCTTGGTCCCTAAATACCTTATCTTAGTGCAATTGGTGCACTTATGTATCTTGCTAATGCTACAAGGCCTGACATAGCATTTTCTGTTAATTTACTAGCAAGATATAGCTCTTCTCCTACATGGAGACATTAGAACTGGATTAAGCATATATTGCGATATTTAAACATAACACTTGATATGATTTATTTTATTCTAACAAAGGTAGTGCAGATGTTGTTGGTTATGCAGATGCAGGTTATTTATCTGATCTACATAAAGCCCGATCTCAAACCAGGTATGTGTTTACATGTGGAGGTACTGTCATATCATGGTGCTCCACAAAGCAATCTATTGTTGCTACTTCTTTAAATCTGCTGAGATAATAGCTATTCATAAAGCAAGTAGGGAATGCGTATGATTGAGATTAGTGATTCATTTTATTCAAGAAAAATATGGCTTGGAATATGATAAAAGATCCACAATTTTATACGAAGACAATGTTGCATGCATAGCCCAATTAAAGGGAGGATTTATAAAAGGAGATAAAACGGAGCACATTTCACCAAAATTATTCTACATACATGATCTTCAGAAAAATGGTGACATTGATGTGCAACAAAACCGTTCAAGTGACAATCCAGCAGATTTATTCACTAAATTTTGCTAACTTCAACTTTTGAGAAGATGGTATACAATTGGAATGCGAAGATTCAAATATTTGAAACAAGGTTTTTATCAGGGGGAGTAAAATACGCGCTATACTCTTTTTTCCTTACTAAGATATTTCCCAAAGGGCTTTCCTTGTAAGATTTTTAATGAGACAACTAGTTATGCATATTACTAAATGTGTGTACTCTTTTTCCTTCACTAGAATTTTTTCCCATGGGGTTTTTCCTAGTAAAATTTTAGTGAGGCACATTATCTTTTAAATGAACATCCAAGGGGGAGTATTATAAATATATTATATTATGGATGTTCATTTAGTACTCCGTTATAAATAAGCTTCCTGAAGAAGCTTATCTATATGAGACTCCGTCGTAAATATGTTTATCTATTTAGTATTCTATTGGAAATAAGCCTCCCGAAGAAGTTCATCCTTTCAATACTTCGTTATGGATAAACATCACCCCCTGCAGAAGATTATCTATATCTAGTACAATAAACTTATCCTTTGGGTACTCCGTTATGGATAAACATCACCGCCGGCAGAAAATTATCTATATCTGGTACAATGAATTTATCCTTTCGGTACTCCGTTATGGATAAACATCAACCCTGGTAGAAGATTATCTATATCTGGTATAATGAGTTTATTCTTTCGGTACACCGTTATGGATAAACAACATCCTCGATAGAAGATTATCTATATCTGGTACAGTAGCAGCTTACAAACAGCTCGCAGAAGCAACTTACACAACAACTTCCTTTCTTTTATAAATAAATGAGATTTCAGTTTATTATATATATAAATTTAAAGTTTAAATAATATATCAGTTTCTCTATATGTGTCTTTACTTGACCGTCTTTATTTCATAATAGTTTTTTGTTTTTCCTTTTAGGGCTTCTTTGCATTTTAAGAAGAGAAACCTAATTTCTCAACTTTCTTCTTCTTTGCTGGACAGCCGCCAGCAGCCCTTGGAGCACAAATCTCCATATTTTCTTCCCATTCTTTCTACTAAAATACTCTCTGCCGCCTCTAGTTTAATGGAGAACCAACTCCACCCCCTTATTTATTTATTTACTTATTATTAAAGTGTATAACAGAAAACCTCTCCTTCTTTCTATACTCAACAGCCACACATGAAGACTTCTTTTTCAGTTTCGTTCCTTTTTTTTTTTTGACGAAAAAAACGGCTGGGTCTCTGAGAAGGCAGCCACAGGCGCGGCGTGAAACTCAGGCAACGGGACAGTTTTGTTGGAAGAAATTGAAACAAGAGAAACCGATTCTCTCTTTTTATTTATTTATTTATTTTATTTATAAAAGAAATTCGAATCAGTTTCAAAAAAACTGATTTACTAAAATTACAGATTGTTTTCAAACATATTGAATATTGATTTAATATCGATTCAAAATGTTTCAATCACTGTCTAAATGAGATTTACAATTGCAGTGAGATACAGAGAAAAAAAACGCAATTAATTAACAAAAAAATCAACTAACGATTTCTTTTATTTATTTATCAGATCTGAAAATTTATTTCAACTGATAAAAAAATATGTCAAACATATTAACTGTCTCAACTGTACAGTTAAAAAAATACATGTATGTGATGTTCTAGATTTACACATAAATTTAAAACTATTCTATATATGCATTCCGACCAGAAAACCAGCTTATGGCTTTAATACTAATAATGCGACACGATAATCTAAACACATTATATAATGCGTAAATCGTTAACGAGAACTTACTTGTTCGTATAACGAAAACAGAAAAAACGAATGAACTGCGATTGAAATTATTGATCGGCGATGGTTGTCAGAGTTCAAAAGACAGCAATAATTGATAATAGATGAACAAAAAAAGTGAAGTAGTAAGGTGATTTAAATGAGAGTTTTCTTTCAAGAGTTGGAGATATAAATCCAATATATGAAACGTATTTGAAAGAGCACATCCCTTTGGTTATTCTCCACTTAGAAAAATGTCACACGTTTCTTGGGAAAATTTAAATAATTAATACGCACTTCAATCCTAAATATTTGCTTATCTTAATATTAGTTATTGCATTTCTAACTCTTGCCAGATAATGATGATGAGGACGAAATCTATATCTATTTAGTGGCCTGAAGTGGATAAACTCGTAGGATGGCAAGAAAATGATATGCATTAATTTCTCATTTAAATTTTTTTATATCATTTTCAACACATTTTGCTTTCACATTCTGTTTCTAAGCATTATGATTGTTTTTTGAGACAGTTTCATAAGTGGGCAATATTTAAGAATTAAATACACATGCCTAGCACAATTACTTAATAAACAAAAGGAGCAGCAAAATAATTACAAAATTAGCAACAAGCAAGAAACGGTATCCGCAAATCTCTCTCACCTATTATACGTCTGTAATAGTTGTCTAAATTTATATGCATTATCCGTTGTTGCATATCTAAATGATTGTGTTTACTTATATGCATGGTATAATGTGTATTTAAATGTGATTTTAAGGAGATATAAACTTAAAATGTATTGCATAATAATAGAATAATTTTTATACAATGTATACTAATGATATAATGTGTATTTAAAATGTGATATAAATTTAGAATACATATTATATAAGTTTAAAATGCATGTCATATAAATAGTATAATAATGAAATAATTTTCATACAATGTATAATAATGATATAAAGTGTATTTAAATGTGAATTAAAATATATAAATTTAAAATACATATGATGATTTAAGTCAAAAGTACCAAATCTTATAATGCAAAAATACACAGTATATATATACTAGAAAAGTGTAGAAAAGAGGGAAAGACTCCTTCGAGAATAAGGCTGTGGCCCATGGTGGGCCTGACCCGGGACCGGCACGGGCCCGCGGTCCCAATGGGCCTAACGGGCCTAGTGGTCCGGTCCCCCGTGGCCCTGGGCTTTTAACGGGTAAGGCCCATCACGGGCCGGGTAGGACAAAAAGCCCGTCAGGCGGGCCTGGGCCGGGCCCAACGGTAATTTTTTTTAATTTTTTTTTTTTTAAAAAATAGCCAACGGCCAGATTTTTAGTCTCAATTTGACCGTTTGAGCTTCATAAAATAGCCATTTTGGCCCCCAAACTTTAATTTAACCACAAACTTTTTATAAATACACTTTTTACCTATTCCCACCTATAAATACCCCCCCATTCTTTCATTTTTAACTCACAAATGCTCTCAATCTCTCTCAATCTCCCTCAATCTCTCTCTAATTATTTCCATAAGTGCTTACTTTATTATTTCAATTTCGTGAAAAATTGTGAAGTTGGTGAATTGAAGTATTAAAGTCTTCAAGTCTTCAACAATATTCAATTTTCAAGAAGTTGTTCTTCAATTCGGTAACCTCGTTCCAACTCTTTAATTTTTAATATATTGTTGTGTTTGTTTTAATTAGTTTAATTATAATTAATATATTGTTGTGTTTGTTTTAATTAGTTTAATTATAATTATTATGGATTTTTCATTGAAAAAAATGTTTGGTGGTAAGGGTAAGGGAAAATCTAAAGTTAGCCAATCTAGTAGCCAAGCTACTCCTCCTCCCCCTGTTACCCGTCCTTCTCAACCTATTATTCTAGATAGTGATCACCCTTGTTTTCAATTTTTCGATAGTCAATATTATCATGATGTTGCACCCGGTAATCAAATAGATGACCAAACAATGAACGCTCTTTATGGTAATGAATATAATGTTGTAGATGAAAACCAACCCGATTTAGATGAAACGCAACCCGATTTAGAAAATACACCTACTAGTCCTAATAATAACCCAACTGATGACCCTCCTGTAGAAACCCCTACATTTGATAGAAGACCTCCTACACGGGCCGAACCATATCTTGTTTGGCACTTTTTTACTCAATTAAGAGAAGAAAATAAAGCTAAGTGTAAAAGTTGTGGGTCTTTGTTGGCTCATAAATATACTGGCAACCGTAGCGGTACGGGCAGTTTAACTAGGC
>MCJB01030626.1:76678-156984 GCA_002018475.1 Nicotiana obtusifolia
GGGAAAGCAACCTATGGACTTATTTGTGCTAGCCCATGGACCCACTTTTGAGTCCCATGCGTGTGGCTAATGATTTGGAGCCCTGCGAGGCCATATTTTAAAAGCTAACTTGTGGCTATTATTTTAAAGACCAGGTGTAGACTCTATCTATATAAGCTACACTTAGAACTATTTCTCATTTTCAGCCTATCTTGAAATATATGAATATTAAACTTTTCTCTCTAGTTGAGACTAGTTGTGATTTGGTGGACTCCAAATTCTACAACCTTGTTTGATCATTCAATTTGCAAGAGATTGTTATTCTCTTGAGGATTGTTGCATAAGATAGGTGCCTTTGATCCTTTTGGAAGGTAACTAGGACTAGTTCTTCTAGTTATTGTCCAATTGATTATCAATTGTGTCTTCTTTTTTATCTTGTCTTTATTTTCTTGCATCATTACCTACTAGTCCTAATAATAACCAACTGATGACCCTCCTGTAGTAACCCCTACATTTGATAGAAGACCTCCTAGACGGGCCGAACCATCTCTTGTTTGGCACTTTTTTACTCAATTAAGAGAAGAAAACAAAGCTAAGTGTAAAAGTTGTGGGTCTTTGTTGGCTCATAAATATACTGGCAACCGTAGCGGTACGGGTAGTTTAACTAGGTCCATAATGAAACACCCTAGAGATAAATAGAGATATTTACAAATGAAAGCTGCGGAAGAGGGGACGGGCGCAGGTAGTTCGGTTCCACCTAGTGCAGGTTCAAACTTAGTCCAACTCGGAATTAACACCGTTACGGGTGGAATTTTATACTACGATCCAAACAAGGATCGTGAAGAACTAGCAAAAATGGTAACAGTTATGTGCTTACCATATAGCTTTCCTTCTAACCTCCATTTTATACAATATATTAGAAAAATTTATAATCCTACATATAAAGGATGGCCTTGTGCTACCGTGAAGGCCGACATTTACAAATATAAGCATGAATACGAACAATATTTGCGATATCTATTTACCCATATAGATTGTCGCATTGCAATTACTACAGACATAGGTAGAAGTGCCAATGACTGTGACTATTTAACCGTTACCAGTCATTGGATAGACGAGGACTGGATAATGCAAAAACACATTATCGCATATAGAATAATTAACTCACGCCACACTGGTAAACTTATAGCTAGCACGGTATCAGATGTTTGTAGATATTTTTGCATTATAGATAAAATAATGTCTGTTACCATGGATAACGCGTCTAGTAATACTCACGCAATAACCATGCTTACAACTACTCTAAATCCCTCATTTTCTAATATTTTTCATGTTAGATGCATTTGTCACATTTATCATTTAATTATCGGGGACGGAATGAGCATGTTAAACATAGAAATTAAAAAGGTAAAAATGGCTCTCAACTGGCTATTCTACTCAAACCGTAGAAGTAGACTTAGGGAATATTTTAAAAAATATGATGAATGTGGCCTTAGGGAAAGAAAGGTTCCTAAACCTTGTCCTACTAGATGGAACTACATGTATGAAAGTCTAGTAGTTGCGTATGAATATAGACACCCAATTGCGTATGACTTGCAGAATCACAACCGGATGTCGACGAAGCTTATGAAGAAATGCTATCAGAACTTGAGCAAGATGCGGCTTCGACCGGAAGCGGTGATGAACAAGCCTCTTTTCCATCGCTGCCAAGGCAAGTTCCTCGGGACCTTGAAGGATTTATGAGATTTGTTAGGGATAATACTTAGAGTAATATGTAACTTTCTTAGTTTTTTTTCCTTTTAATGGTGGTATTAGTACCTTGTTGTGCTCATTCCATTGGGGGGAGGAAGACTAAGAAAGATAATTGTTTAGTTTATTATGTAACTTGTATTTTGGCACATCTTCCTTAGTTTTTTTTCCTTTTAATGGTGGTATTAGTACCTTGTTGTGCTCATTCCATTGGGGGAAGGAAGACTAAGAAAGATATTGCCATTTTTTGTTAATGTCATAATAATAAAAATTATAAGACATTCTCTTGAATATTTCTTTGCAATTTATTCTGTCTTTAAATATGATATGGTATATATACATATTATATAGATACAATATATACAAAATATATATACAATATATACAAAATATACATACAATATATACAAAATATATATACAATATATACAACATATATATACAATCTATATTAATATATATACAATGGTTAATAGTTTATATCTATATATATATATATATACAATGGTTAATATATATATATATAATATATATAAACTATATATATATATATATATATATATTATATATATAGTTTATATATATACATATACATATACTATCTATATACATATTATATATATACAATATACACAAAATATACATACAATATATACAAAATATATATACAATATATACAACATATATATACAATCTATATATACAATATATACAACATATATATATAAACTATATATATATATATATATATATATACATACATATATATATAAGGCAATATATATATATATATATATATATTATATATACTATATATATATATTAATATATGTACAATGGTTAATAATTTATATCTATATCTATATATATGTATATGTATACATTATATACAATACTTATATAAAGCAATATATATATATATATATATATATATATGTCTAATACATATATAAAGTTTATATGTATATATATATGTATATATATACAATATATACAACATATATATACAATATATACAAGACTAATATACTAGTGTTATATTTATATATGTCTAATTGCAATCTATATTAGTATATGCATATATAGTTTACAAAAAATTCCCGTTGATTAAAAAAAAAAAATTCAGAACCATTAGGCCCGTTTGGGCCCGCGAACCTGGCCCATTTGGCCCGGGACCGTGTGGGCTTAGGCTCGTAGCGGGCCGGTCCTATAGCCCAGGACCGCCAGGCCCGTGCCCGCCAGGCGCAGGCCCGCCAAGTCCAGGCCCGCCAGGCCCATTAAACCCAGGCCCGCCGTGGGTCACACCCTTATCTTGAGGTTAGGAAGACAAAAAGAATATCCATTGAGTTTTTCAACATTAGTAAATGAAATAACCGTCTCTATTCCTATTATTACTGACTACAAACTCTTGATATTTGTTATTTATTAAAACGTAAGTTTACATTCTTGTACAAATTTTTTTTATAGGAGTTGTGTTAAATTGAAGGGTAAAATTGTCACTCAATTTTTGATGGATAAATTTATAAATTAACGTTTAGCTTAATTTTTAGTATAGTATATGATATGATATGATGATATATATATATATATATATATAGGAGTTGTGTTAAATTGAAGGGTAAAATTGTCACTCAATTTTTGATGGATAAATTTATAAATTAACGTTTAGCTTAATTTTTAGTATAGTATATGATATGATATGATGATATATATATATATATATATATATATATATATATATATAAAAAAAAAAATCTGTAGGCAAGATAAAACGTTAAGACAACTTGCAAAAGATAGGGCACAAACTCGCAAAGACTTAGGAAGTTTCTGCGAACAATTTGATCTTCTTTCATGCGGTAGAAAACCCCATAGAAAGAAGAAATCTAAAAATACTGAATCATCCAATATTAAAAAATATAATTTTAGGAATAGGAAAAAGAAACCTTCCTCTACAAAAAATAGGACTTCTAAATCTAAAAATAAAGATGAAAAGACTTCAACTTCCAGTTCTGGCAAATGTTTAAAGTGTGGAAAGCCAGACCACATCGCTAAATATTGTAAAGTCTCTAAGAAGATTAAGAGCCTACAACTTGACGAACCCACTCTAAATCTGATAGAGAAAACACTACGTGAATTAAGTGAATCTTCAGGGAATTAAGTGAATCTTCAAATAATACTGATAATGAACTATTTGACAATGAACAACAATTTAACAACATATTAGAAGATGATTTAGATTCTTCATCTACATCTTCAGAAGAGTCTAACCAGGATGAATTTCCTCGGATCAACATTCTCACAAAAGAAGAAGATCATCTTCTTGAAGCATTTAGTGATCTTCAAGACCCTGAGCTTAAGAAAGATTATTTAGGAAAACTGAAAAAGGTACTTGATAAGCCTTCAACATCCTCATCATCAACTCTTCAAAATCATCCCAGGTAGCCAATACCTACAATATTACAAACATTCTTAAAAGATTTCCCTCAGAAAACCCTAAGGTAGTAAAGATAACCATTTCAGACCTTCAATCTGAAATAGCCTACCTAAAGGAAGAAATTAGGAAAATTAAAGCTAAACAAGAATTAAATAGACTTGTCTTTCAACAATTATCCAATGAGCCATAAAAACTCAAAGAGATTGTACATGCCAGTGCACTCTCCAACCAATGGTATATATATGATGATGATTACTTTTGAGTTAGACTACAAAAAACAGAAGTTTGTTCATTTTATTGTGAAAAGATAAACTTCTTTGTAGCTTGATGGTAGTGAAACGACATATAAAATTTTAATTAATGCTGAGCCTACTTATTACCTTATTCTTATTATTGTTGTTACTAAATTAAACGATAAAACTAGTATGAGCAACATATTTTAAGAAAGTTATATACTTACATTCGTGCCTAAAATCTGCCCAAACTTAATCAATTTAGAAGTAGTTAAATTATCAAGACATCATTTTAATTATGAAAGAGAATTTGTTGTGAAATTAATTGATTAAGCTATACAATTATTCTAATTCATTTGTACAAAAGCTTCCATATACAGTAAAAAGGAAAAGGATCTCACACTAGGCACTCGTGACATGACTTCTACATGTGGAAAATGGCACTTTAAGCTATAAAGCATATAGATCAAAATAAACTACTACCTTGAATTTGAAACAGAGATATACAAACTTCTAAACAAGTTTGTTGTTTCATTTTTTATCAATGCAAGTCTTTAACAATGCTTATGAAGTGAAAAGTAAAACACTTTTACATGCTTGCTAATCGTGAACAAGTAATCTTAAATAGTCCAGCAGTTGAACATATTCAAAACATCACCATTTCAATTCAAAGATTTGCATTACAGAGCTTGGAAGTTACCTTATGTTGTAGAAAGATATAAAAAAAAACAGCAGCGCAAAACCCGGATAAATCCTTAACCAAATGCAGCAAATGACAGCAAATAGCGGCACGACCAGCAACAAATTCAATACCCGAAATGAACTCGAAAGTTAACCCAGAGAATCAGCAATGTGTTTTACACCAAAAACAAAAAGGAAACCAAGACTCTTGATGTTGTTTTTGCCTAAAACCTATTGTAAATGCTGAAAACTCTTGGTAAAATGCTCTCAGATTTTTCTTTCTTAAAGATGTGTCAAGTGTGTCCTTAAAATAAGGAAAGACCTCTCCCTTTATAGGAGAGGAAGCAACACATTTGTCATTGAAAATTTGTCCAATACTATTCAAAGGACAATTCTTTGGTAAAAAATCTGTCTAAAGAACAGTATTCCTACCAAATGCGGACAGTACTTTGGATTATTGTAACTCCAAAACAGTCTCCAAATAGTATAAAGCAAACCAAACATGTACTCTACTTCATCATTCACCTTCTACCCTTCACAATCTAATATTAAACCACTCCAGCTGATTCAAATCAGTGTAAGATAGAAAATCCAGCATTCAATTGCCCCGGAAAATAACCCATTGTATGAGGTCGAATTCGATCGCTTGCATACGGAATATGGGGTTCGAATGCGTACGGCTGGTGTCGATTAGAATCACTGCTCGATAGGCCGGGATCGAGACATCAAGGAATGAAGGTCGAGACCGGACATCATCGGAACGAAACTCGAAGCCATGGTGACCGAGACGAGATCGTTGAGGTCGATTAGGGTAAAACGCCCTAGGGTAAAATTATCAGATTTGCGTAACAGAAGGACCAGAAATCCCGTGATGCGTAAATATTTCGGCGGGAATCACGTCGGAAATTAGCAAAGACGTTGAAGTCAGTAATTCAAGGGATATTTTACCTTGTAGATCGATTTTTTTACCTTGTATAAGACTCATTTCCCTCCCTATATAAAGGGGTAGTATAATTGTAAAAGGCATCAGAAAAACAACGATCAATATACAAACATACAGTCTGCTCTAATTATTTTCTCTATCCATTTGCTTCATATTTGTTTATCTTAGAAATTATATCAAGGCCAAGCTATTCTAGATTTGTGGTTTGCTTTCTCTCTCAATTTACTTGCTGAATTTAGTCTCTATTTTTATTTATCCTTTATTTGTATCAAACCAAGTCACGTGTCCTTAAAATCACGTACAAATTTAATTGTTATCCGAAGCCAAGGGTAAATAGTTTGGCGTCCACCGTGGGGATAAGTATAATAGTGAGCGTTTGATACAACTTTCTGTCACACAAATTATTTTACACTTGTTATGTGGAGTATTTTTATTTCAGGTTACAATAAAACCATGTTACATTCACAATCTGTGCCTCTGTACGTCAATGACGAGTTTGACCACCAGGGTGAAAACAACAACGTAGCGCCCTGTGATGAAGTTCCAGTCGACGCTAATTCACAAATGGCGGTCAATGTGGATCGAACTACTGACCCATCAAACAGTTATAGTAGAGAACACCGATCAACAACTCAGGGACCCCAAAACGACGAAGGGGACGGGATTAGCCTTAGAATGATCTTCAACATGTTGCAAGCCCAGCAAGCGGCCATTGTTCAACTGCAAAATCGGAGCCAACTTTCGAATAAGGTTGAGGCCGGCCCTTCTCGGGGAACCATCCCTGAAAATGAACCAATCACAGAAGAACCAAGCGAAGGCGGATCGAGGGCGAACTCTGGGATCATGAAGATGCTCGAGGAACTAACCAGACGAGTCGAGTCTGGCAAAAAGAAGATCGAGGCCAATGACAAAAAGGTGGAGACATATAATTCGAGGGTGGATCAAATCCCAGGAGCACTCCCGATATTGAAAGGCTTAGATTCCAAGAAATTTGTGCAGAAACCTTTCCCGTCAAGCGCCGCTCCAAAACCCATACCGAAGAAATTTCGCATGCCGTAAATACCCAAATACAACGGGACAAACGATCCAAACGAGCATGTGACAGCGTACACATGCGCCATAAAGGGAAACAACTTAGAAGACGATGAGATCGAGTCCATTCTCTTGAAGAAATTCGGAGAAACCTTGTCAAAGGGGGCCATGACTTGGTATCACAACTTGCCCACTAATTCCATCGACTCTTTTGCTATGCTTGCAGATACCTTCGTAAAAGCACATGCAGGCGCTATCAAAGTGGAGACGCGGAAATCGGACCTGTTCAAAGTCAGGCAAAAGGATAACGAGATGCTCAGGGAATTTGTATCTCGTTTTCAGATGGAACGGATGGACCTGCCAGCTGTCACTAACGATTGGGCCGTACAAGCCTTCACCCAAGGACTCAAAGCTCGAAGTTCAACGGCTTCGCAGTAACTTAAACAGAACTTGATTGAATATCCGGCCGCCACATGGGCGGATATACACAACCGATACCTGTCAAAGATCAGAGTCGAGGACGACCAACTTGGAACCCCTTCGGGATCCACTTACCCCATCAGAACTCATGATAGGGTTCGAAGGTATATTTATCGAGAACCAAGATCGAGCAGAGACAGGAATCGACCATATCCTGGGGACAGGAAAGTCATTCCAGCAAGGCAGGGCTCCCCGAGATGAGAAAGGAGGAATGATCATAATCGGAACAATCGAGGACCCTTGATGAGAAACAACTTCGAGAGAACCACCGGTCATCGAGAAGCATCGCGGCTATCGGACTACAACTTCAACGTCGATGCGGCTACTCTCGTGTTGGCTATCGGTCGTATCAAGGACACTAAGTGGCCTCGATCACTGCAATCGGACCCTGCCCAAAGAGACCCCAATTTGATATGCAAATATCATGGTACACACGGGCACAGGACAGAAGACTGTCGACAGCTAAGAGAGGATGTCGCACGGTTGCTCGAAAATGGGTATCTTCGAGAGTTTTTGAGCGACCAAGCCAAAAATCATTATAGGAACAGGAATAAGCAAGTGAACCAGGAAGAGCCACAGCACACAGTTAATATAATCATCGGCGGAGTAGATGCGCCCCAAGGTCCGGTACTAAAGCGCACTAAGATAACCATCACCCGGGAAAAGCGCACTCGGGATTATGCGATGGAGGGAATCTTACATTTCAGCGAAGAAGATGCAGAAGGAATTATGCAACCTCATAGCGATGCATTAGTGATATCGGTGCTTGTACACAGGACTAAGGTAAAGTGCGTACTGGTCGATCCTGGTAGTTCGGCCAACATAATCCGATCATGGGTTATAGAACAACTCGGGCTGACAGATCGAGTATTCCCTACATTCCAGGTACTCAATGGATTCAACATGGCGTGCGAAATGCCCAAGGGCGAAATAACATGCCGATAAACACTGCTGGTACCATTCGAGAGACAAAATTCTGCGTGATCGATGGAGACATGAGGTACAACGCCCTGTTCGGGAAACCTTGGATCCACGATATGAGGGCAGTACCTTCGACGCTACACCAAGTGTTGAAATTCCTATCGTCCGATGGAATTATATCAGTTTACGGGGAGCAACCGGCTGCGAAAGAGATGTTCGCAGTAGAAGAAGCAACACCGATACCAGCAGCTCCTTCGCAAAAGGTCAAATAGCAATCATAGGCATCACCCTCGATAAACAAAGGTGAACAGGTGCATCTCAAAGATGACAGCTACGGGGTCCCCAGGTCATTCGTCGGTCCCGATGAGTCCGATGCAACCAAATCGACGATCGAGGAACTCGAGCAAGTTTTGCTCCGAGAAGACTCGCCAGATCGAAAGGTATACCTGGGCTTGGGCTTAAGTTTCGAGCTCAGGACAAAACTTATACAATTTCTTATAGCTAACGAAGATTCCTTCACTTGGTCCCATCTCGACATAACAGGTATACCACCAGAGATAACGACCTACAAGCTAAGCATCGATCCGAGATTCCGGCCGGTCAAGCAAAAAAAGAGGCCTCAAATCGAAATCAAACAAGCGTTCATCAAGGATGAGGTAACTAAGCTTTTAAAAATAGGGTCCGTTCGGGAAGTTAAATAACCAGAATGGCTAGCAAACGTAGTAGTAGTCCCTAAAAAGGGGAATAAATTAAGAATGTGCATAGATTATAAGGATTTAAACAAGGCGTGCCCTAAAGATTCTTTCCCTTTACCCAACATCGATCGCATGATCGATGCTACCGCTGGCCATGAGACTCTTAGCTTTCTCGATGCTTATTCTGGCTATAACCAAATACGAATGGACCCGGATGACCAGGAAAAGACATCCTTCATCACTAAGTATGGTACATACTGTTATAACGTGATGCCATTCGGGTTAAAGAATGCGGGAGCCACTTACCAACGCCTAGTAAACCAAATGTTCGAAAAACAACTAGGAAAAACAATGGAGGTTTATATTGATGATATGTTAGTCAAGTCCCTGCGAGCAGAGGACCATTTGAGCCATTTGCAGGAAACGTTCGACGTGCTGAGACGGTACAACATGAAGCTGAACCTGGAGAAATGCGCATTTGGTGTGGGCTCAAGCAAATTCCTCGGTTTCATGGTCTCGAATCGAGGAATAGAAATCAACCCTGAGAAGATCAAATCTATCGAAGACATTACAATCGTAGATAATGTAAAGGCCGTGCAAAAGCTGACAGGCCGGGTAGCCGCTCTGGGCCTATTAAGAGTCATTATTTTTTCAACCTGTTGAAAAAGAAGAACAACTTCTCATGGACTCCAGAGTGTCAACGCGCGTTAAAAGAACTTAAGAGGTACCTGTCTAGCCCACCTTTGCTGCATACGCCGAAAACAGGGGAACGACTGTACCTCTACCTTGCCGTCTCGGAAGTAGCGGTAAGTGGGGTCCTGGTTCGAGAAGAACAAAGTATGCAGTTTCCTATTTATTACGTTAGCAGAACATTAGGTGAGGTTGAAACTAGATACCCTCATTTAGAAAAATTGGCACTCGCTTTATTGAGTGCCTCCAGGAAACTGAAACCCTACTTCCAATGCCATCCCATATGCATCGTAACGACCTACCCGTTGAGAAACATAATGCATAAGACCGAGCAATCCGGCCGATTGGCCAAATGGGCTATCGAAGTAAGTAGGTACGATATCGAGTATCAGCCCCGAACTGCGATTAAGTCTCAAGTTTTGTCGAATTTCATCGCCGATTTTGCGTCGTCGCTGATGCCTGAGGTCGAAGGAGAACTAATGACCGAAAGACTCCTTCAGAAGTGTGGACCCTGTTCACAGACGGTGCCTCGAATGCGAAGGGATCAGGGCTTGGTATCGTGCTAAAGCCCCTGACTGGGAATACGATTTGACAGTTTATCAAGACTGTAAAATTAACTAACAACGAAGCGGAGTATGAAGCTATGATTGCAGGTTTAGAACTAGCCAAAAGCCTGGGAGCGGAGATAATCAAAGCCAAGTGCGATTCCCTCCTTGTGGTGTATCAAGCTAACAGAACTTTCGAAGTCAGGGAAGGACGAACGCAAAGGTATTTAGACAAGCTTCAAGTCACGCTGCATAGGTTTAAAGAATGGACCTTGCAACACATACCTCGAGAGCAAAACAGTGAGGCCGATGCCCTCGCCAATTTGGGATCATCGGTCGAAGATGACGAGATCAAATCCGAAAAGTCGTACAGCTCTTGAGGTCGGTGGTGGAGGAAGGCCACGCCGAAATCAATTCAACAAGTCTGACCTAGGATTGGAGGAATAATTATATAGAGTATCTCAGCTCCGGTAAGCTCCCCTCTGACCCAAAAGAATCGAGAACATTGCGCACAAAGGCAGCTCGGTTCTGTTTATCCGATGACAGAACCTTATTTAGAAGGACATTCGGTGGCCCCCTCCCGATATGTCTGGGATCGGGTGACACCTAATATATTTTAAGGGAAATACACAAAGTCACATGCGGGAATCATTCCGGCGTCGAATCCCTGGTCCGAAAAATAATCCGACCAGCTATTATTGGATCGATATGGAAAAAGACATAAAGGAGTTCGTTCGCAAGTGTAACGAGTGCCAAAGACACGCACCGATGATCCACCAGCCCGGGGAGACGTTGCATTCGGTCTTATCATCGTGGCCGTTCATGAAATGGGGAATGGACATCGTCGGCCCTCTCCCGTACACGCCAGGTAAGGCTCAATTCATTCTTTTTATGACTGACTATTTCTCCAAATGGGTTGAAGCGCAGGCATACGAGAAGGTTAAGGAAAAGGAAGTGATCGGTTTCATTTGGGATCACATCGCATGTCGATTTGGGATGCCATCAGAGATCGTGTGCGATAATGGGAAGCAATTCATCGACAGCAAAGTGATGAAGTTCTTCGAAGATAACAAGATCAAGAGGATCCTATCGACGCCCTATCACCCCAGCGGTAATGGACAAGCTGAATCGACCAACAAAACCATACTTCAAAATCTCAAAAAGAGGTTAACTGACGCAAAGGGGAAGTGGAAAGAGATATTGCCTGAAGTCTTATGGGCGTATCGCACAACCGAGAAAACTAGCACCGGAGCCACCCCTTTCTCTCTAGTGTACGGTGCTGAAGCTTTGATACCGGTTGAAGTAGGCGAACCGAGTATCAGGTTCCGCTATGCAACCGAGGAATCGAATCGCGAGGCTATGAATACCAATTTGGAATTATTGGATGAAAGAAGGGAAGCAGCCCTTGTTCGATTGGCCGCCCAAAAGCAAAAGATTGAAAGGTACTACAACAGGAGAACCCATCTTCGGCATTTCAACATCGGAGACCTAGTGCTCAGAAAAACCACACCCAATACTCGAGACCCAAACAAAGGGAAGTTAGGGCCGAACTACGAAGGGCCATACTCCATCATAAAGATCACCGGAAAGGGATCATACAAGCTTGGAACAATGGACGGCAAACAGCTGCCGAACAATTGGAACATAAACCACTTGAAACGATACTATTGTTGCGGTATGATCTTTCATTTTTCGTTTGTTTGTTTTATGTTACTAACACTTGCAGGTATCAAGTAAAGTAACCTCGAACTGGAAAGCACACGACATTAGGACTGAAAGCACGCGTTGCACTCTTTTTCCCTTCGACCGGTTTTGTCCCAAATTGGGTTTTACGGTAAGGTTTTTAGTGAGTCAACCAGAAAAACGTGCTAACTTAGATTTGAAGACTGGTCGCATATCGAAGACAACAATGTTCGGTGCTAAACTTCGATCAACCTTCAATATCAGAAGACTGCTTAGCTACTTCAATTCGGGGGAACTTCTCATATATCATTAGGAATCGATGTAAGGGTCAAACGGTTAAAAGAACCGTACCCAAAATAGATTGATCTGTCCCCTAAGCAAATTGTACAAGCACTTGAATGCTAATAAAAGTTCTTTTGCACCGATATCCTATTTCCGAGCCCAAGGGCCATTTCGATTTTCGTTGTTCGATCAAAAACTAACATTGCTCAGAGTTTCATCCGAAAATCAAATTTAATCAAAGGGGAATAAGACCTACTAAGGAAAACCCCGATTTCTTAAAAGGCCAAGGCCGTACTGAGTAGATGAAACTCAAAAGGGAAATAAGACCTACTAAGCCAGACCCCGATTCCTTAAAAGGCTAAGCTGTATCGAGTCAATGAAACTCGAAGGGGAGTAAGACCTGTTAAGGCAAACCCCGATTTCTTAAAAGGCTAAGGCCGTATCGAATTAATGAAACTCGAAGGGGAGTAAGACCTATTAAGGCCAACCCCAGACCTTTTCGAGGCTAAGGCCCTA
The DNA here is from genome assembly GCA_002018475.1 of Nicotiana obtusifolia. NCBI lineage: Eukaryota > Viridiplantae > Streptophyta > Magnoliopsida > Solanales > Solanaceae > Nicotiana > Nicotiana obtusifolia. Next base: position 89,542 of record MCJB01030626.1, read on the forward strand.
CCAAATCGATCGAAGAGAGGGAAAGTCTATTAAGGCATATCCTAAAATTGGCTAAGTCTAAACTAAGCCTGAAGAACAGAAAATTCACCAAGTTGAACCATCGGTTCTAGTACAGGGAATCGAAATAAATCAGCAAGGAATGGAAAGAAAAGAAGACTTTTATATATATATATGAACAAAGTATGTTTACAGAAGTGGGGACTTCATTATAAAAAAGAAAAAAAGAAAAATATATATATATATATATACATATATATATATATATACATATATATATAAGAGGCGCTTTATTCAGAATTCTCGGAGTCTTCTTCTTCTTCTTCTGGGAAGGCTTGTTTTCTGGCTTCGGCTTCGATCCTTTTGGCATCGTCGATCTCGGTTGATAGATCGAAGCCCCGATCTTGTATCTCCTCAAGGACAGATAGGCGGGTTTGACACTTGGTATATTCGATCAAAATCTTCGATTGATCTTGAGCAGCCTCGGCATCGGCCCTATATTGGGCCACTAACTCATCGGCCTCAGCCTTGGATGCAACAACCTCCGATTTTGCCGTTTGCAGCTCGTTGACCAAAATTTCACGATCCGAAGTGAGCGCGTCGACCTGGGATTGAAGCACATCGATGCTCTTAATCAGAGCCCCGATTTTCTCTTTTGCCTCCGATAATTGATTATTCGATGAAACCGTTTGAGCTTGGAAGGCCTCCTTTTCCGAAGTCAGCAGATCGGTCTTGGTTCTCCATTCATCGATTTCTGCTTTGGCCTCACTCGCCTCAGATCGGAATCGGTTTATTTGGTCGAGTTGTTGTCCCATCTGATCGATTAAGCCAGAATTTTCTCTACGCACAAAGTCTAGTTCGGCCCGAAGGGTCGACATCTCCCCTTCGAGCCGCTCACGACACTTCGATTCTTCCCGTTGTCGAAGAAAAACCTCATGATGAAGCACCAAGGCCTACAAGTACAAGAGAAAAAATGACAGTTAGTTGAAGTTTAAAATGCAAAATGGCGAACACCAGATAAGGTTTATTAGAAACTCACCTTATTTAATGCTTGTTATGCCTTATTGAACAAGCAGGGTACATCCACCTCGTCCATCGCGGCCTGATCTTCTTCGGTTACCAAATACTGAAGATAAGTAGCCACCCCCACAGGCACAAAAAGGGCCCTTGCATCTTCGGGAATGGAAAACCTTATTATCCACTTTCGATCAGGATCTGAACTCGGAGCAGGAAATCTATTGACCAACTTTGGAACGAAAGATGCCTTGCTCGTTCCAGTGGAGGGACTCTTCCTCGGTACTTCTATATTACCGAGCCCAAAAGTATCCGCCGATTCCACACCGTCGAAGAAACCTTGTAAAGGGCCTTCCGGTATATGGCTTTTGCTCGGGGAGTGTCCTTTTGCGGCTCGGGCCTCGTTAAAGGTTGACTCTGAGAAAGAAAGGGAGTCCATTATTTCTATGGGGCCCGAGATTCCCTGCATCGCCTCTCTCGCATCGGCGGAAGCCCCAGTTCTCGCCCCCATTTCGGGGCCCTCGACTCGATGAAGATGTGTTTCATCGGACCTCTGCTCGGGGACTGCCCGAGATGGCTCGCTGCCCAAAAATTCGAGGTCTTCGTCTTCCTCAGACTCGTCTATCAATCGATAAGTTGAGTCCGAGATCTTGGGCTTACGAGCTATCCTTTTCCTCTGCCTCTTCCTCTTGAGCCCAGAAGACTGGGGACTTCTTTCCTCTTTTTCTTCTTCTTTGAGGTAGGGGGATGGCAGGGAACCTCACTATCAGGGGACGCTGGCCTCAATTCAACGTCCTTTGATAGACCTGCGAATGAAGAATGAAACAAATTATAAATCGAAAACATTATCGATATCATAAGGCGCAGAATTGAAACATTATCGGTCTCACCATGATTTTTGGCCTCCCATCGGTCCTTCAATATCTCGCGCCAGGAACGCTCCGAATAGGTCCTTTGAGACACCACATTCTCAACCCATTCTTTCAGGTGCATAATCGCAGCCGGCGTTCGAGAAACAGCTACACCATGTGAAATTGTTTAGTGACATAACGAAGGAAAAACATCGGGCAAATTGAAATAGGAGGATAGCACTTACGGTTCATGTTCCACTTCTCAGGGAACGGCATGTCTTCGGCTGGAATCAGGTCCGATGTCTTTATCCGGAAAAATCGGCTCATCCAACCTCGATCCCTATCCTCGTCAATGCTCGAGAAGGGGGCTTTGCTTGCCCGGCGAGCAAGTTTTATTAATCCCCCTCAAAAAATTCAGGGACTGTATAGCCATAAGAGATGATCGAGGGTGAAAGGGTGCCCGTCGATCTTGCTTACAAAAAAGCGAAAGAGAATGACTATTCTCCAGAAAGAGGGGTGAATTTGACCCAGTGTTACCTCATACTTTTTGCAAAGGGCAACGATGATGGGGTTCAAAGGGCCCAACGTGAAGAGATACGCGTAAAAGCTCAAGTAGCCCTCCACGTGGGTGGTGATCGCCTCTTCCGGTGCGGGAACCACCACGCACTTATCAACCTAGTTGCAATCTTCTTTCACTTTGTCGATGATTTTGTTCGTAATCGAACAAATGTATCTAGTGACCGGCTCACCCCGGGCTCGGCACGGAAGAAGCCTTCTGTACCTTAAAATCGATACCGACTGAACACCCAGTCGGTACGAACGCTTTTAAAGGGGGTTCGGTCATAGTTTCCTCAACAATGACATGCTCAGGATCCTCGGGGGGTTGAGAAGAAGAGGGGGTTTGTTTCTGGGGAACAGATTTGGATGTCTTTGCCATTGTTAATGAAGAGTTAAAGAAGCTAATATATGCAGGGGCGAGACAAGAATAAAGGGAGGATCACTTGTGGACAAACTCAGAGAACTTGAAGAATATAATGTTCAAATAATCAAACTTTTGGAACTGAGGAGAAAGAAGGCTATTTATACCCTCTTAAAGGTGGCAGTTCGCGTCCCAAAACGAGGAAGCATTAATTAGCATTTGCAGGCGTTGCAGAGGTTTGTCCTCAATTGATCTATGAAAAGACGTTTTCGATACTTACCATGTGCGTCATAATGCCACCGTCATTTATCAATGTGACGTTTTGTCTCTTTTAATGTGACGCCCCGAATTCCGTGTCACGTGTGCCATAAGTATGTCTTCATTTGACCTAATCTAAAAGTGGCGGCTCATATCGTTTTTCATCATTACTCTCTGAAAAACGAGGGGACTATCTGTATGGGGTCGAACTCGGATCACCTGCATAGGGAATATCGGGTTCGAATGAATACGGCTGGTGCCGATTAGAATTACTGCTCGATAGGCCGGGGTCGAGACATCAAGGAACGAAGGTCGAGACCGGGTGTCATCGAAACGGAACTCGAAGCCATGACGTCCGAGACGAGATCGTTGAGGTCGATTAGGGTAAAATTATCAGATTTACGTAACGGAAGGGCCAGAAATCCCGTGATACGTAAATATATCAGCGGGAATCACGGCGAAAATCAGCAAAAACGTTGAGATCAGTAATTCAAGGGATATTTTACCTTGTACATAGATTTTTACCTTGTATAAGAATCATTCCCCTCCCTATATAAAGGAGTAGTGTGATTGTAAAAGGATCATCAGAAAAACAACGATCAATATACAAAAAACACAGTCTGCTCTAATTATTTTCTTTATCCATTTGCTTCATATTTGTTTGTCTTAGAGAATTCTATCAAGGTCTAGCTATTATAGATTTGTGGTTTGCATTCTCTCTCAATTTACTTACTGAATTTAGTCTTTATTTTTATTTATCCTTTATTTGTATCAAACCAAATCACGTGTCCTTAAAATCAGGTACAAATTTAATTATTATCCGAAGCCAAGGGTAAACAGTACCTTTTTTCTAGGAGCCATAAGGAAAATCTATCATTCTCAAACCTCAAAAAGGTCAAGAGATTATATTTTTAAATTTGTGTTTTATGCCAAATCTTTGATCAATCGTGATAAATGATTTTTTTTTTTTACTTTTTTATTTTTGATATTAGATACAAAATGATAGTAACAATTTTTATAAGATATTTCACATAATTCTAAGGACTTCTATGATGCATAATTTCTTCTTTAATATTCTATCAATTTTAGAAACTCACTTTTTTTTATCTCAAACACTTAATTTAATGCTACTTATTTTAATTTTTTAAGAAGATATATTTATTGATATAGGAAACACGTACACATTTTATCGAAGAATCCGATAATTGTAAGATTTTTCTCAAGATGGTGCTTATTACTTAACCAAGTAGCACAAATACGGCGTAAGAAATAACTTTTTCCTTCACATTCATAGGATTATCGTATTACCCTACTCTGTTTTAGAATTTCTTTACAATTGTGATAATGCAGGGCTTCTTGAAACTGACAGAGATATTTAACCACATTGGACAATCAAGTGTGTTATTATTTACTATCCTTTCCGCTAACTATGTAATAGAAGTTCCACACAACTCTTAAAAGTTTACTTGAATCGAAGAATTATTCGCACCATAAAATATATGCAATTTCGCGGTCATGGTAATGTCTCTATACATATAAATTTTTCAAATTTATTTAGCCTTCTTGAATATATTTTTGAATTTTTTGGTAAGTTAGTGTATCTCATAAGCGTCACATGATTCAAATATGTAACATTGTAGCTTATGGAGTAATAGTTTTGAATGTGATTCTTCCTCTTGAAAAAGAAATTGCAAAACAGACCAAATGTGTAAATACCCCCAAAACTATTTCAAAAGAAATTAAAATTCTTTTTCCTTTTTGCAGTAAGACAGAGACCCAAAGTGAATTATGTAAAAGATGAGGGTGGCAAATTTGTATTCCAGGTCAGTCTAGTGGTTACCAAGCGAAACACTCGATATTCCATGTAATCATTGTATTGCCACGTGGTAGTTAAGGAAAATAAAAAAGGTCTGGTAGTTTCTAGGCTCACCTTCTAACTTCCGGACTTCTCTGTTTCCTTAACATAAGCAGTTAAGCACCGCTCTCCTCCCTCACTTCTCTGCGTATTTGAGCACACACTTGAAACGGTACTGTATTTCGCCGAACAGATTTAAGGAATTATCTTTTCTGCTCTGGGAAATTATTTCTTAAAGGTATGCTTGCGTGTCTCTATTGAGCTACTTTTCTTCTCTCAATTTTCAGTTTTTTTTTTGCTGTTCAAAATTTATTTTTGTGGATTTATTCTTGTGGCATTGTGTGCGTACTTGCTATTCCACTGAGATTTTGTGTTGTGGTTTTCGGTTGTATGCGTTTGATGGAACGCACGTCCTTTTTTCGTGATTGAGTTGCTTAGGAAAATATAACTGGCTTTGCTATTGATCCTTATGTTCTATTTTCGGAGTCCAATTTTTATTTGGTTTTACTTAACATAAGTAAATCAGTTGGTCTGATAGTATGCTTGCGGAGCCAGTAAATCTAAGGGGAATTCAAAAGTCTGTTTTTATCCTATTTAGGCATTTAACTTTGCAATTCCCTTTATTCCATGTGGCTCCAGCGTAGGCACAAGTCAAGGGTCGTTAGTTGAACCTCCTTCTCTGGAAATAGTATACTGCTTATGTAAAAATTTATATTGTGTGTATATATATTAAACCTAGATTTACTGTGCTCAGTTTAGTTTCTCCTGTTTTTCTCTAGATAAATTTCATGGTATGGCAAATTTTACTAATAAATGATTCCTCACATTCTGTTTTTTTAATTTCAGTTCGTTGAAAGACACATAATTAGTTATGAATCCTGAAAAATTTACTCACAAGACCAATGAGGCACTTGCTGAGGCACATGAACTAGCTACATCAGCAGGGCATGTTCAATTTACCTCCTTACATATGGCACTGGCCTTAATATCCGATCACAACGGTATTTTCCGGCAAGCAATTGTGAATGCTGCTGGTAGTGAAGAAACAGCTAATTCAGTTGAAAGGGTATTCAAACAAGCCATGAAGAAAATCCCTTCTCAAACACCAGCACCTGATGAAATCCCACCTAGCACTTCACTGATTAAGGTGCTCCGACGAGCTCAGTCGTTGCAGAAGTCTCGCGGAGACACCCATTTGGCAGTTGATCAGTTGATTTTAGGCCTTCTAGAAGATTCCCAAATTGGTGATCTTTTAAAAGAAGCTGGGATTGGTGCAGCAAGAGTGAAATCAGAAGTAGAGAAACTTAGGGGAAAAGATGGCAAAAAAGTTGAAAGTGCTTCAGGGGACACTAATTTCCAAGCACTTAAGACTTATGGTCGTGATCTTGTTGAACAAGCAGGAAAACTTGATCCTGTGATCGGTAGGGATGAAGAAATTCGAAGGGTAATTCGGATTTTATCGAGGAGGACGAAGAATAATCCGGTGCTTATTGGTGAGCCTGGTGTTGGTAAAACAGCAGTAGTTGAAGGGCTAGCACAAAGGATTGTTCGAGGCGATGTCCCGAGTAATTTAGCTGATGTTAGACTTATAGCATTGGATATGGGAGCATTAATTGCTGGAGCAAAATATAGAGGTGAATTTGAAGAGAGGTTGAAGGCAGTGTTAAAGGAAGTGGAAGAAGCAGAAGGGAAAGTGATCCTTTTTATTGATGAGATTCACTTGGTTTTAGGTGCTGGTAGGACTGAAGGGTCTATGGATGCTGCCAATTTGTTTAAGCCGATGCTTGCTAGGGGCCAATTAAGGTGCATTGGTGCAACAACTCTCGAGGAGTACAGGAAGTATGTCGAAAAGGATGCTGCATTCGAAAGGCGTTTCCAGCAGGTATACGTGGCTGAGCCTAGTGTTCCTGACACTATTAGTATCCTTCGCGGGTTGAAGGAGAAGTATGAAGGGCATCATGGTGTCAAAATTCAAGATAGAGCTCTTGTGGTGGCAGCCCAGCTTTCGGCTCGGTACATTACAGGTATGTCCTTTTTTGGATTGTCATTGTATTTTATGAATTTCACCTTTGATCTTTAATCAAGTAAAGATGCCACTACAGGAATATAGTAATGTATGTAATGTTGAAATGTGATGTGTCACACGTTTGTGTTGTGGTTGTCAAAACATTTCCTAAAATTTTGAGGAGATAGTCCCTTCCCTTTTATGTCTAAGCAGAATGGATGTGAATCTAGTTTAATACTTAATTTAGCTGAATCAGTCCCATTTGAATGATAAAGTTATTTTCTGCTTCGTTGTGCTTCTCAAGGTGATAACCTCTAACCTTTGGTTTGTAGTTTCAGATTGATAGAAGTATGTTTGGTGCATACTCACCTTAATTGATTGGATGGGATTATGTGTTTGCTCTCTATTAATACGAATTTTCTTTAAAGCTTTTTCTTTTCCTTGCTATGAAGAATCACTACTTTTGTTTTGCGTATCATTTGCCAGAATTTGCCATAATTTTGTGCATATAGGGATTACTAATATGTGAATTTACGTTCAGGTCGTCATTTGCCAGATAAGGCTATTGACCTAGTTGATGAGGCTTGTGCAAATGTAAGAGTTCAACTTGATAGTCAACCTGAAGAAATTGATAATCTTGAAAGAAAGAGGATTCAGCTAGAAGTTGAACTTCATGCACTTGAGAAGGAAAAGGACAAGGCTAGCAAAGCTCGACTCATTGAAGTAAGTATACATCCCGGAACTGCTTTGACCTATAATTCTAGAACCTGTGTAGGAAATGTGGACAAATTTCGTAATTACTATTTCAGGTGAGAAAAGAACTTGATGATTTGAGGGACAAACTCCAGCCTTTGACAATGAGGTATAAGAAAGAGAAGGAAAGAATTGACGAGCTTCGCAGGCTCAAACAAAAGCGCGATGAACTCACGTATGCTTTACAAGAAGCTGAAAGGAGATATGATCTTGCTAGAGCAGCAGATCTTAGGTATGGGGCTATCCAAGAAGTGGAAGCTGCTATAGCAAATCTAGAGAGTAGCACAGATGAGAGTACAATGTTAACTGAGACTGTTGGACCTGATCAAATCGCGGAAGTAGTCAGTCGCTGGACTGGTATTCCTGTCTCAAGGCTTGGTCAGAATGAGAAAGACAAATTGATTGGTCTTGCTAATAGATTGCACCAAAGAGTGGTTGGGCAGGATGATGCAGTTAGAGCTGTTGCTGAGGCTGTATTAAGGTCTAGAGCTGGGTTGGGAAGGCCACAACAACCAACTGGTTCATTCCTTTTCTTGGGACCAACTGGTGTTGGAAAAACTGAACTTGCTAAGGCTCTCGCTGAGCAGCTCTTTGATGATGACAAGTTGATGGTCAGAATTGACATGTCCGAATACATGGAACAGCATTCTGTTGCCAGGTTGATTGGTGCTCCACCAGGGTAAGGACCCTTTAACTATTGATAGGATAAAAGAACAAATCATACTTTTACGAGTAAACTGTATCTGCCATAATGAGATTGTGGATTGCACCTTTTGAAGAACTGTGTAGTCCCATTTTTGTCTAGGTACTTAATAGTTTTATGTCTGAAGTGATGAATGCTGAACATGTTCTGTGTGTGCAGTTATGTTGGACATGAGGAAGGAGGACAACTCACTGAAGCTGTGAGGAGGCGCCCTTACAGTGTAGTGCTTTTTGACGAAGTGGAAAAAGCTCATCCCTCTGTATTCAATACCTTGCTCCAAGTGCTGGACGATGGACGATTAACAGATGGTCAGGGTCGTACTGTTGATTTTACTAATACAGTCATCATTATGACCTCAAATCTAGGAGCAGAGTACCTCTTGTCAGGATTAATGGGCAAGTGCACCATGGAGAAGGCCCGCGATATGGTCATGCAGGAGGTAAAGTTAGAACAGCCTATTTTCTGCGAATTTTCTGAGCATTGTTTCCTAGTTTACAACTTTATTTGAGTAAGGATTGTTCACATATATTTTTTTCTGACAGGTGAGGAAGCAGTTTAAGCCTGAGTTATTGAACCGGCTAGATGAGATTGTAGTGTTTGATCCTTTATCACACGAACAGTTGAGGCAAGTATGCCGTCACCAACTGAAAGATGTAGCAAGCCGTTTAGCTGAGAGGGGAATCGCCTTGGGTGTTACCGAGGCCGCGTTAGATGTCATACTTGCTCAGAGTTATGACCCCGTAAGTATCACCATCTGGTATTTCAATCTGACATTTCATGGTGATTAGACTAGGGTCTGAGTTGAGATACCAACTATGTGGATTTTTGCATTTATCTTCTTGTGGCGGGTTACACTTGTTTTTTCAGTTGCTAATTTCACTTATTATGGAAAATTATTTGTAGTTATATTTTAGGTGATCTAACAATGTAAAAATTATCTTAGCACCGTTGGTGTATAGAAGTGAAATATTTTTGACAATTGATTGTGCTAGCTTTTGTTACAATTGCATTACAGGTTTATGGTGCAAGACCTATTAGAAGGTGGTTGGAGAAAAGAGTGGTAACTGAGTTATCCAAGATGCTCGTGAAAGAGGAGATTGATGAGAATTCAACCGTCTACATCGATGCTGCATTCAGTGGGAGAGATCTAAGCTACCGAGTGGAGAAAAATGGAGGGCTTGTCAATGCTGCCACTGGGCAAAAATCTGATATATTGATTCAGCTCCCTAATGGACCGAGGAGTGATGCTGCTCAAGCAGTGAAAAAGATGAAGATTGAAGAAATAGTAGACGATGATGAAATGGAAGACTAAAGAGGCCGTAAAATCACTGGGTTAAAATGAAGAAAGAATAGTTCACTTAACTCTTTGTGATGGAGTCCAATAACATCTCAGGAAGTGAATGTACATGATCACGGATATTTGTTGAATGTACAGTGTTGTTTTATGAATTGAATGTCTAAATGGGGAATGTTGGAGTGATGTAAAAGTGAATTCATGATTCAGTGTCAATGAGTCAAATTTTATGGAATATACATATTTATAGTTTGTTTGCACATGTAATTTGTGTAGGTTATATTCGTACTGGTTTCCACGTGGAACCATTGAAGAAATTCAATCACTATTTTTCCTCTCGATGGCACTTTGTTGGGGGGCCATGGGATTGGATTGTGTACTGCGTATTTTTTTTTTCCATGTACCTTGTCCAAACGTATGATGCCTTGGATGAAAAAGTCAAACTAAGTAACTAATTAAAACATCAGTTCAATGTTGTGGTTCGTGAAATCTCAATAAGTTAGTGTGGAAGTGATTCGATCGAACAGACACGTATGTTAGTAAGAATAAAGACAAATTAAATAAACAAAAAATTTATGTCTTAAAAACTTATGTACTTCTAATATGCTGATGCTCGTTTTTAACTGCTTGAATTCTGTAGTATTTTAATTCAACCAATAAGTGATCATTATTTTTATTTTTTTTGGACGAATTGAAGCTATATAGGACTGGATCTTAGTGTATTGTGGGAGTGATCATCTTTCGGTGTCACTTTCGTATATCAATAGTCTCTAAGGGTTTGTTTGGTAGGGTTATTCAGAAATTAACAATTTCAGGATTATAATTGTGGATTATTATCCCACATCTAATATGGATTAGTTAATATCAAAATCTAATACATTATTCATATCGGTATTAGTTAATACTCATAATTAAACATGAAATCATGCAATTTCAAATTTTATCAGGAGATTATAATCCTTATTCCGGTTTGAGTTATAACGATTTATCATATTGTACCAAAAAGAGAAAGGAAAGAAGAGAGAAAATTGCTTCGAATTGAAGGCTACAAATTGAGAAGGAGGTTGAACGAACGTGTTCTCCTGAATCCTAATCGCTGCACCTACCCTGTCTCCCGAACATTGTCTGTTTCTAGTATGTCACAAAATCAGTTGTAGGTAAACTATGCGGTTGATATTAATTTGAACCTTTTATATTTCAGACTCCAATATTATGATGCAGGGAAGGACAGATGATATTTCGTGTTTCTTACCTAGTGCAATTCTTAAATAACTTTCGTATGGTTTTTCCAAATTTTTGCTCCTTAATCCACGAAATTCAAGTCAAGTCAATTAAATTGGAACAGAATATTTTTTGTATAATATAATTGCTCTAAAAATAAAAAACGAAAAAGTAATTTTTTTATATTAATGTATAATATACAATAAAATACACATATTTATACATAATCACTGTATATTTTTTCTATATCGACTAACGAATAATTATTTTTGAATAACCCACCATACATAACTTGTCCTCTTTTTTTTTTCCGAAATTTGACACTGCATGATAACTTAACTTAATGTATGAGATAAAAAGTGCAACTTATAATTATTGGCATGCACCTTATAACCCAAGTGTTGATTTCGAAAAGAATTTCATCTATCACCAAGCAACTCAACCGATTAAAAGAAATCCATTGTCCTTATTGGAAAGAATTTATTATCAGCATTAATTTTTGAAAGAAAAACAACTTATTAAAAGGACCATTTTCCCATTGATCCAATGGTTGCGAATACAGGAGATTATACATCTATGATCTGTCCATTTTTAGTAATCCATCTGTCCCAATTTATGTGACGGAGCTCGGATTTCTGAAGTCCAATTTCTTAATTTTGATTGTATATTTAGATATAGAATTTTTAAATTTATATATTAAAAATTACGTAAAAAGTATTATAAGTCACGATAATTAACAATTCAAAATATCTAATAGTTTTAATCGTGAATTTAAACATAGAATTTTTGAGTTTTTTAAAATATAATTTATATATTTAAAAATTACGTAAAAATATTATAAATTATGATAATTAACAATTCAATGGTAAAAGAAAAATTCGTTTGATTGGGATGAAGGGAGTAAAATAACAACACATACTGAGAAAATTTAAAGTGAATTGCAAGTAACCTTTCGTATTTATTACGTAATTATCAACTCGCTCCAAACGGAACCTGAAAATTTTTGGTTCAACAAATCTCACATTAATTTGACACATTCAGGAAAAGAGAAAATACGAAAAGAAAAAAAGAAATTATAATGGAGAATCATTAGAGAAGAATATTATCGGATAATTGATATAGTAATTAAAATCATGCACATATAGAAAATTTCAGCCAAAATGTTTCCTTGTTTTTACATATTTCCTCTGATTTCCGCTAATAATAATACTACGTGCGTCTCCAGCCAAAGAAGACTAGGGAAAAAAAAAACCCAAAAAAAAGGGCATTTGCAACCTTTTCTTTTGTTTTCTTCCTCCCCCTTAATTTTATCTTTACCGTGGCTATTATAATTAGTAGCATAAATAGGTGGTTTTATGCTACATAAATAAACTTAAGTTCCTCAAATCTAAGAAGTAACAAATATTTAAATTCAACACTTGTCAAAACAAGAGAATTTATCTCCCTTCATTTTCCAGTGAAATACCTAATAATGCGAAAACAATTGGTTATAAGCGAATACTACTGGCAAAATTAGTATTAAGTGTGCTTCTAAAAGACATTATGTCCCAAAGAAACAAGAGTTAGTAAGGGTAAAATCAAGTTCGAGTTTCCAATTTAACAAACACCAAACATTTAATTAATCCCTTCTTAAAGAATAACACCTAATTTAGCAAATACAGTGAGGCAGAAAAGCTGGATCCTCTAACCAAACCGTCAAAAATATACTCATAAACTACCTACCTCGTGCTTTCAAAAAAATATTTTCTTTTGTTTCAATTTATGTTAAAGTGTTTGATTAGACACGAAATTTAAGAATAAATTATTTTTAAATTTGTAATTTAAAATATGCCATAAAAAACTTCTGTGGTTATAAATTATCATAATAAAGATAAGATGAGGAAATTTAACACTATAAAATTATTACTAAATATAAAAAAAAAAAAAAAAAAAAAATTAAACAGACTAAAAAGGAAATAATATAAAGATTGAGGGAGTAAAAAGGAATAAAAGCTACACCACTGTCCTGCATTTTCTGACTTTCCTAAAATAGGGAATGGATCTCTCTCTATTTTCTTCCCTATTTATAGTCCTTGTTAGCTATATTCATTTTTGCCAGACTTTTCCTTCCTTACCTTACATATCACCAAATGGCAATCTTTTCCCTAATTCTCTACACAGTCATTTTCTCTTTTCTTCTACATTCCATTCTCAGCTTATTTTTCCGCAAACGTTACCCGCTGCCACTACCACCAGGTCCAAAACCATGGCCAATAATCGGAAACCTAGTCCATATGGGTCCAAAACCGCACCAATCAACTGCAGCCATGGCTCGAACTTACGGTCCACTCATGCACCTTAAGATGGGCTTCGTGGACGTGGTGGTTGTGGCGTCTGCGTCGGTGGCGGCTCAGTTCTTAAAAACTCATGACGCTAAATTCTCGAGCCGCCCTCCGAACTCGGGTGCAAAACACTTGGCTTACAATTATCAGGATCTTGTTTTTGCACCCTACGGACCAAGGTGGCGTATGCTTAGGAAAATTTGCTCTGTTCATCTTTTCTCTGCCAAGGCTTTAGATGACTTCAGCCATGTCCGCCAGGTCTTTTTCCTTTACATTTACAACGCCCAGGTTTTATAGTATTACATTGTCTTTTTATGAATTTTCTAAACTTTGAATGAAAAAGTTAACCCTTGCAAAGAGAAGACTTTTTCTTTGAGCGGCATACTTCTAGTAAAGATCTTTGTTACACGATAATATGACTTTGGCTTTATCGGGAACATACGTATTTTTATAATTCTTTCCTTTTAATATTTCAAATAGAATGACGTATAATTTATATGTATTTGGAAATTCCTAAAGTTTCAAATTTTCATTTTTCCCCGTAATGATATGCCTCCTAGGCTTAGAAATGTTATAATTAGATTATACCACTAATCCAATTTGTACTAAAAGTCTCTTTTTTCTTTTCTAGACTTTATCTAGTTAAGGTATCAGTACCATATAAACTAGGGGAAAGACTCATTTTGCCCTTGAAATATTAGAAATGGGACAACTTAAAAGTCCTATGATTCGTTTGTGGCACAAATATGATTCGCCGTTAGCCAACTAGAGCTCAAAATGCCTTCCCTGCTGACGATTGCTTCAACTTGGATGAAAAAATTGTTAGAGTCGATATATAATATGTTAAAAATGACTAGAGGTCGAATTGATTGTTCCAATTTTTTGGAATGATCTTAACTGAGCTATTAACGGTGGAAAAAATGGTCTCGTTCCGAATAGTTCAGGTGCAAAATTGGTTATTTTTCCATCCGAGCGCTAGTAATTGTTAGTCACAAACTACGCATATCTTTTAGCTACTTTCCCCATTTCGAATTGTTCAGGGGCAAAAATTGAACATTTTTCCTATAAAATAAAATGGAGAAAGTATTTTTGTTTTAAAAAAGAGCTGAGGATTAATCTCATCTTTCATTCTCTTAATCTTCCTTAATTAACTATCTTGTCGTGGGAGAAGGTAGGTTGACATTCAGTTTACTGTCCTTAGATGGAATGGCCAGTAGAAGGGCTTTTACTTATTATGTCGAAACTGGGTACAGTACTTCCATTATAGAAACACCGGGCTATGCCTAAAATATTTGTAAGAAATTTCTTTTTCATTTTTCTTCCCATTTTCCCAAACGTTTCCTTTCTTTACCTCTCGCACATGTGAGCACACTGAATACTTTATTTGTCTGTCCTTGTTAGATTATTGCACAATTGGTGCGGTTTTATTTTCCTCTTTTGTTCCCTCTTTTAATAGGAAAGTGACTAAGGTCTATCTTTTACGTGCGAGACTGTGTATCTTGAAAAAAATAAAACTTAAAAAAAGAAAAGAAAAGTCCTTTCAATACACTGAGCATTTATTTAAAGAAAGATTAATGGAGTGGAAGATCACAGAAGGAATAAGGATAAATTAATCAAACAACTTTTTTTTAAAAGCGCAAAAAACTAGTATAATATGACAAGTAAATAGAACCTGTGGCTTTAGAAGCAATATAAAAAGTGCGAGAATATGAATTTTTTTTTTTTGTCTGTGTCAAAAAAATTACTATCTTTTAAAAATAATTAATTTTTATATAATAATTTATAATCACAAAAAATATATGTGCCTCATTTTACACTGCAAGTTTAATTTATTTTTTCGTCTTAAATTCTATGTTTAGTTAATTCGGTATGCCTAATCACGACTACTTTCCACGAGTTAAATGTTAGGCCTAATCACAAATGCAGGATGAAGTAAGAACACTTACGCGCGCCCTAGCGAGTGCTGGGCAAAAGCCGGTCAAGTTAAGCCAACTGTTGAATGTGTGCACCACGAATGCTCTTGCGCGAGTGATGCTAGGGAGGCGGGTGTTCGCTGACGCAAGTGGCGGTGTTGATCCACAGGCGGAAGAGTTCAAGTCAATGGTGGTGGAGGCAATGGTGCTCGCCGGCGTTTTCAATATTGGCGATTTTATTCCGGCACTTGATTGGCTGGACATTCAAGGTGTAGCTGCAAAAATGAAAAAGCTCCACGCGCGTTTCGACACGTTCTTGACCTCAATTCTAGAGGAACACAAAAGCAATCAATTTGAAGAAACGAAAGAACATGAAGACTTGTTGAGTACGTTAATCTCTTTGAAAAAAGAAGAAGGCGATAATGGAGGAGGAAAGCTCACAGATTCAGAAATTAAAGCTTTGCTTTTGGTACGCCTCTCTCTTCCTTAAACCAACATCTCAAAGGATCAATTAACAATTGCTTTCAGTTCTAATTTCCATTTTCCGTGATGATATTTGGCTTAAGATGGTGTTTAAATATTAAGCTAATTTGACTTATGTGTTGTATTATGATAGTAGAAGAAAATATTGAAGTAATGATTTAATGTAATATCGTATTTGAGAAGCGCTTAAATGAAAAATTGAGGATTCATATACTTGATCCTAACTTAACTGATGAAAAGTTATTATTATTGTATTTGAATTATGAAAGGTTATAAAATTACATAGAAATAAAATGGAGCTGCCATCTTTAATGTCACAATTTGAATAACAATAACGTATAGAAGTATTTAATGCTTAATTTTTTTTCTACAATGAAAGTTATATACTTATACAAGGTTTAAAAAGGTCAGATTGACACTTAATTTGACAATGAGTGTATTATTTTTAAAACAAATGGATTACTTAATTATTGGGATAAAATATGGCTGGATAAAAAATTATGTACCATGTTATAATTTAAATTAATGGAAAAATCAGATAGAAACTTGTACAACAACATGAGGAAATGCACAACAACGTCAAGGTTAATAATGTCAGCGCAAAAATATAGGAGGGCTACCATGTAATTTAAAAAAACTAGGGTTTCCTTAGACGTATAAACACAGCCTCCAAACATACTATAGTTTGGGCACAAATAAACGGTCAAGATTGTATTTACCATTACCCAATTCATCCATATAAACCTAACTACCTTCTGAAGCCTGTCATCATTCATACCTAGTTTGGTTCACTTCTCTTTTTATTTCAGCAGCTTTTGATAACCGTTGTATGCCAAAGCTTGATACGCACCTGAATCGGCAATTACGTACGGACCAATAGTATCTTAGTACATATGTCGATCTGGGTTCGTATCAAACTATGATATACTTCAAAGGATGATAGATATTGCATATAGAGTTTTTTATTCAATTTGATTGTGTTTGATATATGCAAGCAGATCTAGAGGATTGGTTGCGAGTTTATGTAAAAGCAGTATCTTTTACTCAGATTCTTTAAATATATTAAGAAATCTGTTAAAAATTTAAATATATTTTGTAGGAATCCATATACTTTAAATTTTGGATTTGTTTATGTTAATATGCACATCTTTGAGCCATTCTGCTTGAATTTTGCAACACTCTCATGTTCTTTATTTTAAGCTAATATCCCCAAGAGTGTTAATGAAATAAAGATGGAGATCGTAATAAACAGCAAAAAGAAGATTAAGCAAACTGGTGAAAGAGAAGTCATTTTTAGAGTTTCTTTGTTATATCTCAAACTGCTTTGGTCTGTCCTGCCTTTCCCTTACTTCGAGCTACCCCATTCCAAATGATTGAGTGACTTTGACAAATTGAAAACATTTGTGGAATGTAAAAAAGATCTCAATATTAAAAAGGAGAAGTCTTTATGCTCGCAAACTTGTTTTGTGTCAAAGCAACTACCTTAATTTTGTGTTGGTTTTGGTGATCTAGAACGAGTTACTGCTTATTACTTAAGGGAAGGGATGTGGTTATCACCGTTGAGAAATTCATGATAAAGAGTCATTTCCCTATGCGGTCCTATTTGGACCAAAGAGATGGTTATTTTTTCCTTTTCTGGATTTAGTAGTTGATTTTTTTTATTTAGTAGTTTCTACTGTAGGGTGCTTGTGATGGTGATGTTCCAATGAATGTAATGCTTGTTCCCATAACTTTAAAATCTGTGTTGGTGAATTATTGCAGAACTTGTTTATAGCTGGAACAGACACGTCCTCAAGCACAGTAGAATGGGCCATTGCGGAGCTTATTCGTAATCCAAGAATACTGGCCCAAGCCCTGCAGGAGATTGACAAAGTGGTTGGAAAGAAGCGGCTCGTGATGGAATCTGACCTAGCCCAATTAACTTATTTGGAAGCCATAGTCAAGGAAACCTTAAGGCTTCATCCATCCACCCCTCTCTCCCTCCCTAGAATTGCATCCGAGAGTTGTGAGATTAATGGCTATTTCATTCCAAAAGGCTCAACACTTCTCGTCAATGTTTGGGCCATCGCTCGTGATCCAAATGAATGGGCTGATCCATTGGAATTTAGGCCCGAAAGATTTTTGCCGGGAGGTGAGAAGCCCAAAGTTGATGTGCGAGGAAATGACTTTGAAGTCATCCCATTTGGAGCTGGGCGTAGAATCTGTGCTGGAATGAATTTGGGCATACGAATGGTCCAGTTGATGACTGCAACTTTAATTCATGCATTTATCTGGGATTTGCCCATTGGACAATCGCCTGAGAAACTAAACATGGAGGAAGCATTTGGGCTGACTTTGCAACGGTCTGACCCATTGGTGGTGCACCCAGGTCTTCGCCTAGAAGCCCAAGCATACATTGGGTGAACACCCCAATTAGGATATGACATGTCCGCTAAATGAGTTAGTCTCTATTTCGTTTATGCTTTGAAACGGAGGGAGTAGTAGTTTGTATTGAAAAATTAAAGTTCGTCTGTAAGAATATCCTGTTGTGTGTGTCCTTTTTTAATGGAGGACTGTAAAAGATTTGAAATTAAGCAAAGAATTTTACTTATCCAGCAAACACACTGGTAAATTGAGTATTGTCATTGTGTTTACTCTTGTAAATTGAGTACTGTCACTGTTTTGTCGATGGGATACTAGAACTGACAATTAAGAAAAATTATCAAATTTAATGTTACTATTGTACTATGTTTTAATTCTCTTTGGCTCGGTCATCTTTTCTCATAATAAAGAGTAACGGATATTAATAATTTATATAGCTAATTCTAACTAGTTCAACTGATCATCTCTTCGCAAGCCTTTTGCACAGGAACACAACAGTTGAAACCAGAAAGAAGCATACATGTGTGTAACCTAAAAATAAATTTATATTTAATGAGGTCACTAACAATCAGTTTAAATCAAAGCTTAGTTGAATAAATCATTATGCCAAATGTTGTGAAACAAAGATCAATCGCCAAGCTTGACAAGAGCGAAATGCATTTGCTTATAATAATAAGTGAATAGAGCGGGATTACAAGTAAGGGAAGTGGAGATATTTATCGCTTAAGCCTAACGTCCGTATCCTTAGTTCAACTCCCACACGTTGCTCTGAGTGATTGCTAACTATCGAGATACTTGCCGCTTGTGAGATAAGCATTTGGCGTAATAAATATGAGTGGATCCCGATATTTCGAGGACGGTTAATGAAGACCAGACAAGACTCTGGATTACACCTTCATTGATAGATTTCTGGGCCCATCCTCGTAGGGCTTCTCCTGGTAGCTTCGGGATAAAGATATTTCACGCGAGGATAAAGTTCCGTTGCTCATTCATTCCTTGGTTCATCCCTATCCCCGGGTGAATACTTATACTAAGCAGCATCGTATCGCCACGTAAACTAGCTATTTGTTAAGACCAGATTTTACTAATGCAACATGAGCTTATGTTAAAGTATCAGTTTAATGCTCAGAAGATTTTTTACATTGAGAATTAGTATTTTATTCGGTAGATGCTATCCTTGGGAGCAAGACCAGCATTTTGGCTGCTGAAATTTTATTATTTTATACCTTTTCAAGATTGCACCAAAAGATTCCCAACAAAATCAGAGCCAAGGAGGGGTTCACTGTGTATATTTTGATATTAATTGTTGCCCAAACGACTGCTAGTACAGTTATTCAGATCGAGACATATTGCAGTGGACTAGGGAAACAATGAAGCATTTCTGCAATTTACAGAACTTTGCATCGCTGGAGATCGATAGTATACAAATTTCATAATTTCGTAGAAAAGCAAAGAGCAGTAATAACTAGAAAGTGGTAAACTTTCTCTGTTATCCTCTCGTAAATGTTTTAACCTATCATCTGTACATACTACATACTAGTACTACCAAAGAAACTTGTTAATTTTCGTTCACTCTACCCAAAAAGTATTTATTTTGTGCCTCACAAAATTTATATTAGTTGTGTGAGACCTCTTTATTATCTCATAATTTTGTGGACCCAAAATTTTGTGGACCTAAAAGTAAAAAATATGAATCTATAAATTTATGAGATAAAAAGAGATAGCACACAACTAATATTAGTTGTGTGAAGTACATCATAAAACTGCTCATACCGAAATTGCTTACGTTGTACCCATCACTCAAAAAATATTTGTCTAGCTTATTTCAATTCTTTCAAACGATTATCTACTTTTCTTAGATGAA
This sequence comes from Nicotiana obtusifolia, assembly GCA_002018475.1. NCBI lineage: Eukaryota > Viridiplantae > Streptophyta > Magnoliopsida > Solanales > Solanaceae > Nicotiana > Nicotiana obtusifolia. The sequence goes on from MCJB01030626.1 coordinate 109,354, forward strand.
ACATTTAATGTTGCAAAAAGAATTTTATAGGACCTACTTTCACTACTTCCAAACTAATTTAATCTTTTCTTGTTTTATTTCCTAAGAACAAAAGTCAAAATACACATTGTATACAAATATTTAAATAAGTATTACTATTACAACAACAACAACATACTCACTATATTTTCATAACTGGAGTCTAGAGAGGATATTATGTACGCAGGCATTACCCCTACCTAATAAAGGTAAAAAGACTGTTTCCAATAGTCACTCAGCTCAGAAAAGTAAGAAGGAGAAGAAGAAGAAGAATAAGAAGAATAAGAAGAATAAGGGGAGGGAGAGAAGAAGAAGAAGAAGAAAAAAAAGAAAGAGAACGTAGAAAAGGAGGGGAGAACAGAGTAAGTAGCACCAAAATAGTAATAACAGGAGAATACGATAACTGAAACAAACCAAACAACATGGTGTAATATAAATATGAGAGATAGGAAAGTATATGCGTGCTACTAGTAGTACTGGTAAGAAAGGGGAAAACTCTCAACTACCTATAAACCTTCTACCATAATCCTCTACCTTCACACCCTCCTATCTAGGGTCATGTCCTCAGTGATCTGAAGCCGTGCCATGTCCTGCCTAATCACCACTCCCTAGTATTTCTTAAGTCTGCCTCGACCTCTTCTCAAACTCGCCATGGTCAACCTCTCACGCCTCCTAAAAGGAGCGTCAACGCTTCTCCCTTTAACATGCATGAACCATCTCAGCCTCGACTCCCGCATCTTGTCCTCCGCGAAGGTCACTCCAACTTTGTCTCGAATAACTTCATTCCTAATCTTATCCCTCCTGGTACACCTATACATCTATCTCAACATCCTCATTTATACTACTTTCATCTTTTGCACATAGGAGCTCTTGACTGGCCAAAACTCCGTCCCATATAGCAGGGTAGGTCGAACCACCACTCTGTAAAATTTACCCTTAAATTTAGGCGACACATTCTTATCGCAAAGAACACTAGAGGCAAGCCTCCACTTCATCCATCATGCTCCAATACGATGTGTGACAGCCTTGCCGTTAAATTTTTTGCTTTAAGTACTCTGTTTTGGTCTCGCTCAACTTGAAACCTTTAGACTCCAAGGTCTGTCTCCAAATCTCCAACCTCGTGTTGATCCAGCCTCGAGTCTCGTCTATCAGCACTATATCATCTGTAAATATGCACCAAGACACCTCCCCTTGGATGTGCCGCGTCAGTATGTCCATCGCTAAGGCAAATAGGAACGGGCTAAGAGTCAATCCCTGGTGCAACCCCATTGTAACTGAAAAGTGTTCCGAGTCTCCTACCACAATCCTCACCCGAGTCTTAGCACCCTCGTACATATCCTTAATCAACCAAGTGTACGCTACCAAGATGCCACTAACCACCAAGCACCTCCATAGAACCTCCCTCGAGACTTTATCGTACGTTTTTTCAAGGTCAATGAACACCGTATGCAAGTCCTTCTTACTATCCATATACTGTTCCACTCGTCTCCTCACCAAATGGATAGGATCCGTCGTCGACCGCCCCAGCATGAATCCGAATTGGTTTTCAAAAATAGACACGGTCCTCCTCACCCTCGCTTCCACCACCCTCTCCCAGCGTTTATAGTGTGGCTCAACAACTTTATACCCCTGTAGCTGTTGCAATTTTGGATATAGCCCTTGTTCTTGTACAATGGAAACATCGTACTCCACCTCTATTCCTCGGACCTCTTTTTTGTCTTAAAAATAACATTAAACAATTCAGTAAGTCACGCCCCGCCCTTGCCCCCGAGTTCCTCCTATGGACGGCCAAACGCCGCAGTCTTGGCCGCCGTGAGTGCTAATTTCGCCTCTTTCTTTGCCTTCTTATAACACTCCCGATATATCTTTCTATCCTCCTCGTCTGTACTCTCCAGAAGCTTCAAATAAGCCGCTTTCTTGGCATCCACCTTACCTTGGACCTCTTTATTCCACCACCAATCCCCTTTATGACCCCCAGAATAACCCTTCGTGACCCCTAAAATCTCTCTAGCAGTTTTTCTAATACAACCCGCTGTCGTGGTCCACATCCTAGTCGCGTCCCCCTGCTCCTCCATGCTCTCTTGCCAACAATCTCTCCCCCAACTTCTGAGCTTTGTCCTTAGTCAAGTTATCCCACTTGATCCTAAGTCGCCTGCACACCGCCCTCTTTCTCCTGTTCCTCTTGATCTCCAGGTCCATAATCAGAAGCCTATGATGAGTCGTAAGGTTCTCAATTGGAATGACCTTGCAATTCATGCATAGAACTTTATTACATTTTCTGCAGAGAAGTATATTACTATTACTACTAGTAAATATAATACAGTAATTTATGTTTCGAGTTCAAATCATATTAGTCAAAATTTGAAAGAAACGAAAAGAGACAAAGAGAGTACTAGTAATAAATCTTACACATGGATAAAAAAGTGATTCAGGCCTTTCGGCGATCGATAGATTTAGGGAAATAGAAAAAGGAGAAAAAAGGATATGCTAATTATGCACTATGCCCAAAAAATTTAACAAAAGGTAAGGCCACCAGGGGCCACATATATACCACCATCTATATCGCTGCATCCAACTTATTTGTATTTTTCTGTCTAAATTAATCCATCACTGTACTCTACACTCCTCATTCTATCAGCACACTCTCCACTCACAAAGTCTTCTGCTTACTCGCATTAGTATTTTATCTTCTGAATATTGTTACCTCTTCTTCATCCCAAGCGCTGTTATCCTTTTCTCATGGCTGGTTTTCTCTTTGCACTCCTCTTTTTGGCCATGGTTGGCCACTCTAGTAAGCTTTTGTCTTTCATTTTTAGAGTTATTTATGTTTTTCCTGTCGAAAGCTGCATCTAACTAACTAGTGTTATTGTCTGCCTTTTAGACATTCACATCCACCTTTTATTCTTTCTACATTTGTAAAATTGTGTTATCTTCTCATTTCAAACGGGCCTCAAGTATCTTGCTTACTCCTCTGAATTAAGTCCTTCACTTTCCATATATACGTGCATAAACCACAATAGATAAGCTACATTTTTTTATTTTCATATGCTTCACATGCTACACTTGACAGGGGAATGGGAGTATATAATAGGACAGTGCTCGCTCGCTTCTCATATCGTTTACAATAACAACGGCATATCCACTATATCACTCTATCTTCTAATATCGTTTGAAGTATATTTTTGCTTATTTTTTACCTCCTTTTTTGAAAATTGAAAATTTCTCTCTCTGTCTTCATTTTTCTTTCTTTTCTTGGTAATTTCTTGAATTTGCAAGACCACGTACTTTCTAATTAAGGGGCCTTCGTATTTTCTCATATATTTTTTTGGATTTATGGGGGTAGATGCTGCATGGTGTGCTTGCAAAGGATTGAGTGATGCAGCTTTACAAAAGACACTGGACTATGCTTGTGGAGCAGGGGCAGACTGCAATCCCATTCATACAAATGGGCCTTGCTTTAATCCCAATACTGTGAGAGCTCACTGCAATTATGCTGTCAACAGCTATTTCCAGAAGAAGGGCCAAACTTCAACCGCATGTGATTTTGCTGGCACTGCTACTGTTACTGCTACTGACCCCAGTACGTCAATTCTTACACAGTTTCACTAAAATTATTTCATATACTCTAGCTCTGTTATTAGTACTATTAATCTCTTGGAGATTTGTCGTGGTGATAAATGTTTCTCTCCGTTTTGGTTATAAGCAGGCACAGCTGGCTGTGCTTATCCTGTTAGTGCAAGGTAAGTAAGACTTCTTAACGGTGTTACTATTATTATTTTTTCGACTTTGTGTTACACAATTTATCACTTAAAATAGAATTATCGATAATTCGATAGTTATTAATAAAATATGTATTGTAATTAGTACCATGGCAACAAAATTTACTTAATTGCTACAGCATGTTAAAATATAATGATAATATAAATATTCTTTATACTGATAATATATATTTTAAGTTTAATCCTAGATCTCATTTACCAGGTCCTTAACTCGGGGCAATCTTTCGTTTTGTTCTATTTTGTTTTAGTGGATTGCCTGTTGTTCTTTTACATATATATTTAATTAAGGTGTCCATGCACGATGCTGCTACTACTAAATCTTGTAGGATGTAAGTATTCTTTATAGTGCAGTCAATATTTTGAAGCACTACTGCCTCCGTTTCCATTCTTGGTCCACTTGAAGTCAAAATTAAACCATGCTTTTTAATGCGAAGGTTAGGTAGTTCTCAAATAGCCTTCCTTTTTGCGACTGTGCTCTTTTCGCCTATTCAATGCACAGCTTCAGGGTGGAAGCATCACTCTAATAAGTTCTTAGGACAGAAAGAAAAGAAATTATATGTCTACCCCTCCATTCCTTGGCCATCTTTTTGGCTATTGGTTAAAAACAATGATTTCACATCTTTCAAGCTACTTCAACTATTCATGATATAGACGAGAGGGTTTGAACTCCAAAAATATTTCATCATTAAATAAGGTCCAAATAGTGAGATCTAAAGCTCTCAATTCACCAATTTTCTATGGTCAGCAAGTTGTTTTCGCACAGAATAGGCTTGACATGCCTCTTCTTTACCCATACTGCTGAAGTACGTACGTAAATTGGTCAAAAGAGAATAGATTAGACCATCGGAGCATCTTGATAATGTGCAACTCCTTTATTTAGACTCTGTTTCCCTTTTTCTCCGATTTTTCTCGATTGTGAGATGGGCATCTCTCTAGTCTCGATAAAGAGTAAAATGATAAAGCAGTTGAGTCTCAATCTTTCAAATTCCTTTGCCTTAGAAATTAATCGATATATATTCCAAATCAAATCCAATTACCTCTAATACGTTTTCCACTTTTGATCTAATCTTTTCTCTTTTTGTCTCCATCGTTGAAAGGCATCGCACTGCCATCATGATGCTTTTGACTGATTGACAAAATTATTGCTTTTGTACTATTCATTAGGATTTTCTTTTCTTTTTTTACCTTTTTATTTGATTTTTAGCTTTTTTACGATGCTGCAATTATTGAACATCACACAATATTCACATCTTTTTCTCACACTTCAGTAAAACTCCAGTTATTACGGAACCCTAGTTAGCACTGTTCATACACAGATCTCTTTAGGTGAGAAAGGTAAATCACAGTTGTACCTGAAAAAATTATGTGGTCAAAAGTTGATGGCGTGGTGGGGATACGTGTCATCGGACACTGACCATTAGAGAGGGTATTGTCCTTGTCCACATTGAAGTAACAAATTAGTCTTTGCTGGCAAGTGGCAAGTATTTACGAAATGAATAATTGAAAACTGTAAAAGCCTTCAAAGAGTCTCCAACCTTATACTAAATATTATATCAAATTTTATTTTGGTGTAATATTTAATATTTATATGCTCCAACCCGCGTGAATAGTGTTGCTCCAAATTTGATGTAATACTATTCATCAACATCAATATTATTTATCAATATTTTATTCCTTCCAACACTGACATCTTTTAACTTCTCAAAATCCTTCCACATATCATATGCATGATCAAATTTAAAACCTTTTTCGTAGTTCGAATTTTGCATAAGTAAATATTTTACTTGATTAATATGCAATATTTAAAAAAATTTGAAGGAAAACTGTAAGTAAATATATATAAATAAAGTATAACTAATTACAAAATAAATACTCACAATATCTTTATCCGAAGCACCACTAGGATGCAAATTTTCAACTTGACGTACACAATTATTTAATTTCTTATAGCCTTCTCAATAACTTGAATTCGAGATTGCACCGATCTTCTGTTGCGATACTCCCGACACTCATCCTTTGCATTATTGTATGCTTCTTCCACTCGAGTCCAAAAATAATCTCTAGATTGATGTACATCCATTATTGGATCTTAAGAAACATCGAAATAAACTTGGCATAATAGCATATCTTCATTGGTAGAGTATCTTGTAGATCGAGTGGACATTTTTTGCAAGTGGTTAGAGGAAAAGTGAATTATATGGTTAAAGAAAAATAAAAGCCAACTACGTATGGATGGGTATGTTGGACTTTAATATATATAGATGTAGGAAAAGCAAAAAATTGACATAATACATACTTAGATTTCATCTTGATCTCAACTATTGGATGAATTTCATCCTAATCTCATTCTTTATCTTCAGAGATAAAGATATTATAGATAAAATAAACACATTCAAAAGAATACTTAAAGATAAAGTAGATAAATAATATATTCAATCTCTTTATCTCTAAAGATAGATAATGCAAGTATCCTTTGCATTATTGTATACTTGTTTTTCATCCTAATTTATCTGATGGTTGAAATTAGGATGAAATTCATCCAACGGTTGAGATCAAGATGAATATAAGCTTGTATTATGTCATTTTTTGGATCTACTTATATCTATATATATTCCAACATACCCATTCATACGAAGTTGGCTTTTATTTTCCTTTAACTATATAATCACTCTTCCTCTAATCACTTGCAAGAAATGTCCACTCGATCTACTGGATACTCTACCAATGAAGATATACTATTATGCCAAGTTTATTTAGATGTTTCTCAAGATCCAATAACGGGCGTACATCTATCTAGAGATTATTTTTGGGGTTGAGTGGAAGAAGCATACAATAATGCAAAGGATGAGTGTTGGGAGTATCGCAACTCCAGATCGGTTCAACCTCGAATTCAAGTTATTGAGAAAACTATAAGAAAATTAAATAGTTGTGTATGTTAAGTTGAAAATTTGCATCGTAATGGTGCTTCAGATAAAGATATTGTGAGTATTTATTTTGTAATTACTTATACTTTATTTGTATATATTACTTACAGTTTTTCTTCAATTTTTTTTAAAACATTGTAGATTAATCAAGCAAAATGTTTACTTTTGCAAGATCCGAACTACAAATAAAGTTTTAAACTTATCCTAGTGGTGCTTCAGATAAAGAAATTGTGAGTATTTATTTTTTAATTATTTATACTTTATTTGTATATACTACTTACAATTTTTTTTTAAACATTGTAGATTAATCAAGCAAAACGTTTACTTTTGCAAGATCCGAACTACAAATAAAGTTTTAAATTTGATCATGTGTCGGATATGTTAAAGGATTTTGAGAAGTTTAAACATGTCGATCATACAAATCATCAGAGTTTGAGACTTCTGATTCACCTCTAGTATCATCTCCTAACGTATCATCATTTTTACTAAATCTGAATGAGGATGTTGCAAGTGATTGCACTTCATCACAACGACCTATTGGGGTGAAGAAAAAAATCGATGAAGGTTTTTTATCTACTATAAAGATGATCCAATCAGAAAATAATCTGCTTGTTGAGTTGTTAGCAAAGTCAAGTGCTGAGATAAAAGATAGAGTTTTGAAACTAAAAGAATTTAAAGAAGAAAATAAAATTTTATTATCGAATTTATATTTTATTGATGATCCAAATATTCATGAGTTTATTGAACAAGAACTATAATGGATAAATGAAGTCAACAACCACAACAGTCCTTTGCCCCATACACTCAATATTTTAATAATATCGGTGGATCTGGAATCGATCTACCCGAGTACTAAATTATTGTTATAATTTTCTAAATTATTAATATGTTATTTAATATATTTTCAATTTTAATCTATTGTAGTCGCTAAATTTATTTATTTTTATGTTATTTAATGAATATTGTGTTATTTATTAACAACATATTATTTTTATGAAAGTAAATTTATAATAGTAAAATATTTTTATGTTATTTTTATAATAGTAAATTTATATAAAGTGTTATATAATAGTAAAATATTGATGAATAATAATGGTGTTGATATATAGTGTTACATTAAATTTGGTGTAACACTTTTCACACACTAAAATGGTGTTGGGTTGGAACAACAAATATTACACCAAAATAAGATTTAGTGTAAGGTTGGAGATGTCTCAATTTCCACCATTTTGATATAAAAAATAGTGCTTAAAGTTGGAGATGCCCCAATCTCTACATAAAAAATTGCTAGCTGCCCTATTATTAGGGTGTTTTGAGGAGGCATGAATGTTGGGGAAGGAGGTATAAGATCTATAAGGTAAAAAGCATTCAGCTGAGTGAAGTGATCTTCAAAATAGACATGTTATTCAACTAATTAAAGGAGGACGTTTTATGCTGTGGTCCCTATTAGGATTTGCCATTGTTTAGATAGAAGTGATCTTCAAAATAGGTTAGTTTTACTACATTAAGGATGTTGCTGGACGAGATATAATATTGGTGTAGTAAATTTTAACTGAGCATAATGCTAAGCTTATGTTTGGGACCTGTTGGCCTGAGATTTTACCTCTGTACTTAACCTGAGACCCTTTGGACTGAAGTCTTCATTACATTATATTCTTGTGGTTATATTGAGCAATACTAGATGCAATTTATGTAGGTGATGTACGTTCTAATGAAACACACACGAAATCACATTGCACATTAAAAATGTAGCAGAGAAAAGGGTGTTTTGGCTTAGGCATGGTGTTTTGGTTTTAACTAAAGCTACAGTAAAATAAGCCGCCAATAATCCATCTAATTACTACTTGAAACTCTAAGGCTGCAATGTGAAATTGAAATTACATAGATTGATTGAAATAAAGAGGTATAATTTGATGGATTCTGCTATAAAAGCTAGCCTACAGTACATTCCAATTGTTTGCCATACATGCCTCTAGAAGAGAATATACCCGTATGTTGTTATATGCACCTTAGTGTGAAAAGTCACGTACTTTAGCTTAGTGATGTAGAGAGATGATCAAAATCGTGTGCAAATCTTTCCAAACCTGAAGGTCCTCGTATCAGTATCAGTATCACATATGATATTTAATGTACCTTTTTCGTCTTGTTTCCTCTTGATTACTTGTGTCCTGAATTAATTTGAGGTTAAAACGACAAGTTGCTTCTTTAATTCGCAGCGCCACCCCTACAACTACCAGCCCCACCACAAAAACACCATCGACTACCACAGCCACAGGCGGATCTCCATACGTGACAAACACGGGCATATTAGGAGGTGTTAACAATGGTTTAGGCCCGTCGGGTGCTGGCATGAACACCGATATAAGTCATGCTGGGATTTCACTGCAAAACGCCAGCCTCTTTTACTTTATAACCATTATTATTTCTGCGCTTTCCTTTTGAGCTGGGATAAGAGAAGTTCTATTGTCTGTACTATAGGATAGTCGTGGGTCGATGTTAAAAATTTATGTGCTGAAGTTGGCATATGCACAATATGCTAGCTATTATGTACTATAAGTTGGTATGTTAGGACTGCCTTGATTTTGTTTTTACCTTCCCCTCTATAATGTCGTAAGATAATAGTACTAGTAGCTTCTTGTTTCCAATCTATTTTTTTTTAAATTTTTTTTGTTGGTTCAAATCCAGTGACCACTTTTTAAACTCTTAATACCAAAAAAAAAAATAAAAAAAATAAAAACGTAGCCCGCTTTTAGTTGATCAACAGTGAAACCATACTCAACTACCTGAAATCAAAATCAAATGCCAGTCAGAAGATACATGGTAATGACTTGTAGTCTTTCTATTATCAGACCCTTGCACATGTTGGGAGGACATAGATTGCACCCCTGAGTGGATGTGTGAAAATCAAGGTAATAACTTGTATTCTTTCTAATTTTCAATATCAAAATAAACATACTCTGCTTAAAATAGGTTTTAACAGAAACAACGTAGAAAGTATAAATAAAATTACAAAACGATAAATATTTGATATTTATATATGCTATATGTATGTAAATATTTATGTAAGTCATAATGCTCTAACTCATCAAATTTCCTTACATAGATCACATGTAGATTATATAAGTAAAAAGGTTACTCTATAACGTATACTCATTTTTAAGAACATAGTATTCTAAACGACGGACAATACATGGCATGAAACCTGCATAGTCGGTCTCGTGACGTAAAGAGACCAACTTAAGGTGCATTATCGAATGTCTCACTTATCAAGGCACTAGTTTCTTCACACGTGCTTTGCACTTATAATGTCAAGTAATAAATTTAATATTAATAAAATACTGACAATTAATTAATTATATGTGTATAATACGTTAATCATCAAAAATTTATAACAGATATTTACATAAATGTAAAATTTCTTTAAGTTGCAATTTTATTTCTATTATATTGATGTAATACTTGAATTTAAAATTTTTAAATATCGTCTGGGTATTCAATAAAAACCATTTAAGTTAAGTTAGTTAAATATTTTTTAATTACATTAATTTATCATATAAGATATAAATATTAAATATAGTCATATCTTACCTAATATGATTTTTTATATATAATGCTCTTGATTTATGTTTTTTTTACCAACGTGGTTACACTGTCATGACCAAAACTTTAATTTAACTTTAAAGTTGTACTCTTTGATTCTTTGACCACAAAAACGTAAAAGACAAAAAGTGAGAATTTATTATTGCTTTAATCTCTAAAGTAGAATATTTGGTTTGGAGAATATCCAAAATATAATTAAGGTTGTGTGTTTAAGCAAATCGACGGCCATCTAAAAATTCAACTAAAAGAAAAAACACACCCTTTAGTAAAGTCACTTCAAATGGTTTCCTTCTTTTCCTTTTAAAAAATATTATTATTAAATAATCTTTTTCTGTTTTTATGAAATTATTATTATTAAATATAAATATATAAGACTAAAAGGGTATTTTGGTTCTTTAAACTTTTTCAAATATTTTTCTATTTAAATTCAAGAATTAACAACAAGTTCCTACAAGCTGAAGAGTTAATTCAATATGTCTATAAATTCTATTAATTCAGTTCATTATAATGTAATTAAAACATCGATAATGAAAACTCAAGCATAATGCAATGCAAATGATTAAACCTAATATTATTAAATCCTTTAAAATAAACAAATTGCTATACATATTTGGTATTCAATTGATTCAAGTCTTTTTAATTTTCAGATGATTGTTTATAAGTTAGCAGAAACTTTTATACGTTGTATTTGTTCAATATTTGATGATGTTTGACTGTACTTTGTCCTTTATAATGATATTCATAATTTATAATATTTTAATGAAATACAGCATAATGATAAATTACAACAGTAGCAACACACATACACACACATATATATTAATTTTGAATTATACTCTAAAATCCTTCTAAGTATTGGATCCTTGCAAAAAAAAATTATGATATTTTATATGCTCTATAAATTTATCTAAATAAAAAGGGATGATGAAAGATAATATTTTTCTCTATTAACGATTGAAATTTTCTTTTGAGAGATAGTACTGTCATCTATCATTTATTAGCAAAAATAAAGAAGCATCATATAATGTGTAATATTAAGATGACTACGTTTTTCACATGCCTCCATAAAACCTCAGTAAATATTACTCTTCCAGTCGCAAGGACAAAGTAGTACTTCTACCAATGGAAGCTACAAACTCTAATTTTCGAACTTTTTCCTAGTATTAATACTCAAGTTCTTCTTTTTCTTCTTCATCCCCATTCACATGTTTTTTTTTCTTTTACTAAAGTCAGTTTGATTACATTTAGCAAAATGACATTCAATTACTTAAATGACAAGACACAACCTTTTAAAAAGATACTTCAAAATACATTAGTTTTTTACTATATTTTTTATAAGTAATTAAATTTTTAAGAAGGGTATTTTAGTAATTTGACTTTCTAGTTTAGGGCGTCCCACTTTTATAATAATATATATTATTTTTGTTAAGCTTATAAGTAATATGCCTAAGTATCACGACCCAAAACTCAACTTGTCGTGATGGTGCCTATCATGTTACTAGGCAAGCCGACAACTCAGATATTTCCAATACTTTCAAATTTAAAATATAATAAAACGGGTTTAAATAAGTAAAAATATCGTAAAACCTGATAAGAACTGTCACAACTCAATACAGAAGTGTCCCATAACCAGGATGTTACTGAGTACACGAGCATCTATACAAATACAAAGTCTAACACTCTCTCTAAGAAAGCATAAACTGAATAAATAAAACTGAGGGATAGGAAAGGAGAGTCAAGGTCTGCGGACGCTAGGGCAGCTACCTCGAAAATCTCCGAATGACTGAAAACTCTGAGAATCAGCAATCGCCTTGTTCGGAAACACCTGGATCTACACACGAAGTGTAGGGTGTAGCGTGAGTACAACCAACTCGATAAGTAAAAATTCTAACCCTTAGACTGAAAGTAGTGACGAGCACGAACATTTCAACCCACATACGGAATTGACATTACCAAAATTTTACAGAAAATATGACGATAATATCTCAGAAATTCATAACCTGCAGGTAACTGTACAAGATTTTAGACATGCTTCCAGGTATAACAGTTAAACTCAAAACAGATAAAATATATTAAGTCTGAATAATATGAGGAATGTGACATCTTTATATCCACATGCCAGTATGCATATCGTACGTGATGCAACACAAAGAAAGCATCGCATACTCAAACTCTCGGAGTACTCAACCTGGCTGTCTCAACTCCCACTCATCACGCTCAGTCACTAAGCACTGTACAACACAGATCCAGCCCAGGGCAAATAAATCCAGGGCAAATCCAGCCTAATGTAAATGAATCAATAGCAATTATGCTCACTGTGCGTGTGCAGACTCCGGAGGGGAAGATCCAGGCCAAGTGCTATAATAGGCCAAATCTTGGCATGAATCAATAAAGCCTGTTACGGCAAGTAGCCCGATCTCATAAATATCACTCATAAACAGGCCCTCGGCCTCACTCAGTCATTAATCTGTCCCGTCTCTCGGGCTCACAACACTCATGCTAAGCAGCCCAAATCAGTGATACAAGATGTGACAATATATGATAACAAAGACTGAGATATGATATGTAATGATGAATGCAGCTGAGTACATAACTACAATTAAGCAAATAACTCAACATTAAAGAACGACCATTGTGGGTCCCAATAGTACAAGCATATAGCCTAGACACGATTTCTAGCATAAATCATAGCTCAAATACTCTAACACATAGAGTTCAGTAATAATATTCAGATCAGAGAGCTACACTATTCCATGGAATCAACTAAATCACAATTACTATAGTGCATGATTACACACCCGTCACCTAGCATGCACGTCACCTCAATATCAATCAGATAACATATAATTTCAGGGATTCATACCCTCAGAACCAAGTTTAGAAGTGTTACTTACCTCAAATTGTGCAAAACTCTACTCCAACAAGCCCTTGCCTCGCGAATCGGTTGTCGAATGCCTCGAATCTCAAGAAATCCCTCGAAATCCCTCTCAAAAAAATCACTTTAATACGAGTTTGCAAAGTCCAAAATGAGAAAAATCACGAACCCCTTCGGATTTAACACTGCCAGTGCTTTCGCACCTGCGGGCCATTTATCTGCGGTCTCACAGGTAGGGGTGGGCATTCGGTATTCGGTATTCGATTTGTCAATTCTGTATATCAAATACCGTACCAAAGTAGTTAGGTACGGTTCTATATTTCTTATTTTGGATCGGTACGGTTTCGGTTTGATAAATTAACGAAATAGATGATATAAATAGAGTGGACAATGGACTGGACACAGTGTTCTAAGCTAGCTGCTAAAACAATACGTGAAGAAACATCATTTGAAGAAGCATCACCGTAGTTTTTGTACCGAAGTATACCGAAAAAGCCGATACCAAAATACCAAATTAATTCGGTTCGGTTTGGAATTCGATTTTTCGGATTTTATGCCCACCCCTACTCGCAGGTGCGGACACTTCCACTGCTTCTGCGATCATACCTGAAGGTCTCTGCCTTCGCTTCTGCGATCACACACGCGCAGATGCGAGTCCGCATCGGCGGAACTTCCCCTGCACCTGTGCTCCACAGCCTCCTCACTGACCTCGCTTATACGCCCATACGCCGCATCTGCTACCACGAAGGTGCGGGAATACCCTCGCACCTGCGACCACTTAACACCCCTTTCCAAGCCGTTTTTGCACTCCTCGCGTCGCTTCTGTGGTAACGTACCTGCGACCAATTCCCTTGCAGGTGCGATCGCACCAGACCTGGTGCACTTCAGCAATCCTTGAATTCCAAACTTCGATACGTTAACCATCCGAACCCCTCCCAAGGTCCCCGGGACCTCAACCAAACACACCAACAAGTCCAAAAACACGATACGAACTTGGTCAAGCCCTCAAATCACATCAAACAATATCAAAAATACGAATCACATCTCAATTCAAGCCTGATAAAAACTAGCAAATTTCAACTTCTACAATCGATGCTAAAACCTATCAAATCACATCCGATTGACCTCAAATTTTGCACACAACGGACCTGCTCCAACTCCCGGAACCAAAATCCAAGCCTGATAACCACTAAGTCAATTCTCGGTCAAACTTCTCAATTTTCAAAACTTCTAATTTTTCAACTTTCGCCATTTCGAGCCTAAATCAACTACGAACCTCCAAATCACTATCTGGACACACTCCTAAGTCCGAAATCACCCAACGGAGCTATCAGAACCATCAAAACTCCATTCCGGAGCCATTTACACATAAGTCAACATCCGGTCAACCTTTTCGACTTAAGCTTCCAACCTTGAGACTAAGTGTCTAAACTCATTTCGAAACATCCCTAGAACCAAACCAATTACCCGGGCAAGTCACATAATGACAATTGAGCATAAAATAACAGTAAACGGGGGAACGGGGCTACAACACTCGAAACGACCGGCCGAGTAGTTACATCCTCCCCCTCTTAAACAAATATTCGTACTCGAACGAGTCTAGAAACGTACCCGGAGTCTCAAATAGGCGTGGATATTTGCTCCGCATCTCCCGCTCGGTCTCCCAAGTAGCCTCCTCAACTAGCTGACCTCTCCACTGCACCTTCACTGAAGTTATGTCTTTTGACCTCAACTTTCGAACCTCCCGATCTAAAATGGCCATCGGCTCCACATCATAAGTTAAATCACCATCTAACTGAACTGTGCTGAAATCTAAAACATGAGACGAATCACTGACATACTTCCGGAGTATAGAAACATGAAACACTGGATGAACACTCGACAGACTAGGCGGCAAGGCAAACTTGTAAGCCAACTCTCCAATTCTCCAAAGCACCTCAAACGACCCAATATACCGAGGGCTCAACTTGCCCTTCTTCCCGAACCTCATAACACCCTTCATGGGTAAAACCTTGAGCAGTACCTTCTCCCCCACCATGTAAGCGACATCGCGAACCTTCCGATAGGTATAACTCTTATGCCTAGACTGCACCGTGCGAAGCCGATCCTGAATCAATTTAACCTTGTACAAAGTATCCTGGACTAAGTTAGTACCTAACAGCCTAGCCTCTCCCGGCTCAAAGCATCCCATCGAAGACCAACACCGTCTCCCATACAAAGCCTCGAATGGAGCCATCTCAATGCTTGATTGGTAGTTATTGTTGTACGCAAACTCTGCAAGCGGTAGACACTGATCCCAAGAAACCCCGAAATCTATGACACAAGTGCGTAGCATATCCTCCAATATTTGAATAGTGCGCTCGGACTATACGTCCGTCTGAGGGTGGAATGCTGCACTCAACTCAACCTGGGTGCCCAACTCTCGCTGTACTGCTCTCTGAAAATGCGATGTGAACTGCGTGCCCCAATCTGAAATGATGGACATCGACACACCGTAAAGGTGAAAAATCTCGCGGATGTAGATCTCAGCCCATCGCTCCAAAGAATAAGTTAGTCCCAACTGGAACGAAATGCGCGGACTTGGTCACCGATCCACAATCACCCAAAGAGCATCAAACATCCTCGAAGTCTGTGGGAGCCCAACTATAAAATCCATGATGATACGCTCCCATTTCCACTCCGGAATCTCGAGCCTCTGAAGCAATCTGCCCAGTCTTTGATGCTCATACTTCACTTGCTGACAGTTTAGGCTCCGAGCTACAAATCCCACCATATCCTTTTGCATCCTCCTCCCCCAATAGTGCTGCCTCAAGTCTTGATACATCTTCGCGGCACCCGGATGAATGGAATACCGCGAACTGTGGGCCTCCTCAAGGATCAACTCACGTAGCCCATCTACATTAGGCACACAAATCCGACCCTACATCCTCAACACCCCATCATCCCCAATAGTAACATCCTTGGCATCACCGTGTTGAACCGTGTCCTTAAAGACAAGCAAATGGGGATCATAATACTGGCGCTCTCTGATGCGATCACATAAGGAAGACCGGAGAAACCACAGAAGCTAGAACCCGACTGGGCTCCGAAACATCTAATCTCACGAACTGGTTGGCCAAGGCCTGAACATCAACTGTAAGCAGTCTCTCACCAACAGGAATAAATACAAGGCTACCCATTGATAAGTGGAGATTTTGACTACTTATTAGCGCCTTTTAGCTTTCGTTTTAGCCAAAAACATTTAATTGTCTTTCCAAAAACTGACGAAATGTGCTTAATTGCAGGAATATTGGAAGATGAACTCCCGAGACGAAATCCAACTCAAGAAGGAGTAATCTGAACTCAAGGACAAAAAAAGCACAAAAATTCAATTGTGCAGACCGCAAAATATCATATGCGGCCGCAGGTTATGAAGGAATTTCCATCAGAGACTGGTACAAAGTGCGGTTTGCACATGAAATTGTGCGACCGCAAAAGCTGAGCCAAAAGCAAAGTTCAGTGAAGATGCATTCCAAGTCTCCCAGAAGCGTGGACCGCACAACAATTGTGCAGCCGCAGATACAATTGTGCGGACCGCAGAAGAGCAAGGTGCGACCGCAGTTACAAGTTTGCGAACTGCAGAAAGAGTTTGTGGCCGTGGTTTAGAATTATGCGGCCGCAAACTTCCAATCCTGTCAAGCTGAAGAAAAGTGCGGACAACACATGGAATCGTGCGGCCGCAGAACCTCCGAAAGGGCGTTTTTATCCGAAATTTTCAGCCCTGTATAAATAGACAAGTTTCACATTTTTAGGTTAAGTTTTGACATCACCTGCTACAATAGCCGTTTCTATTTACTCTTTTTAGTAGTTTTTCATATTTTGAGCTATTTGAACATAAATTTTATCATTTTAATTAGCAATATGAGTTTAATTATTATTTCTTTTTCTATTTCTTCCATTTCAAGCATGAGTAGCTAGATTTTGACTAGAGTTGTGACACAACCCTAGTGTGTAAACTTAATGGGTGTTTAATTTAATACTTGTTTATGGTTGAGTATTTATTATTTAGCCTTGTTCATGCTTTTATTTGTGGAATTAATGGTTGTAAACATTAGTTCATGCATATTTGACTTGGTCTTTACTTGAGAAAGAGAGATTTTGTCTAGGAAAACTTAGCCAACAAGAAATTGGGTCAATCGAGAGATTGATAAGCCCAATTAAATGGTTGAACCTAGAGATAGTAACAACCCGACTTGAGCTTTTATATTTGTTCAATACCCATATGGACTTGAAAAAGCCAAATTGGGCAAAATCACTCTCTGGCCGAGAGGTTTTGACTTGGATAATTGAGTGTTGATAGCTATAATACACCCTCGGCCAATAAAACAAGCTTTAACGTTTATATCCCATTAGGCAAATACCTAGGTGAAGGTCATAGCCCTAGGCTTTTTACAACATTTGAAAAACAACAAAAATAATTTCCTATATCTATTTCTTAAATTGCAAGTGTAGTTTAAATTAGACTTTTAAACAACCCAATTTTGTGGAAGTGCAAATTTAGATATATAAACTCACACGCTACGATATATACGACTAACTCTCACTCATATAGCTCTCTGCGGAATCCGACCCCGTCTATTGTTGGTTACTATTATCGCATCGACCGTTTTCATAACCTCAAATTGAGGAGTGAAATTGGACGAGATCTACTCACTGCTTTTCTACTCAAGGCATCAGCCACCATATTGGCCTTCCCGAGATGATACATAATGGTAATATCATAGTCCTTCGGCAGCTCCAACCATCTCCGTTGCCTCAAATTTAGATCCTTCTGTTTGAACAAGTGCTCGAGACTCTGATGATCCGTAAATACCTCACAAGACACACCATAGAAATAATGCCTCCAAATCTTCAATGCATGAACGACGACTGCCACTCCAAATCATGAACAAGGTAGTTCTTCTCATGAGGCTTCAACTGACAGGAAGCACAAGCAATTAATCTACCCTCCTGCATTAAGACACACTCGATATCGATTCGAGAATCATCACAATACACTGTATAAGATCCTGACGCTGAAGGCAAAACTAGAACTGGAGTTGTGATCAAGGCAGTCTTGAGCTTCTGAAAGCTCTCATCACACTCATCCGACCACTTGAAAGATGCACCCCTTTGAATCAATTTGGCCAAAGGTGATGCAATAGACGAGAAACCCTCCACAAAGCGACAATACTAACTGGCCAAGCCGAGAAAGCTCCGAACCTCAGTAGCTGAGGACTGTCTGGGCCAACTCTGAACTGCCTCTACCTTCTTTGGATCCACCTTGATCCCCTCATTGGATACCACGTGCCCCAAGAACGCCACTGAGCTAAGCCAAAACTTACACGTGGAGAACTTGGCATAAAGTTTCTCCTCCCTCAGCCGCTGCAATACGATCCTCAAATGCTGAGTATGCTCCTCCTAGCTACGTGAGTACACCAGGATATCATCAATGAATACTATGACAAACGAGTCGAGATAGGGCTGAAATACACTGTTCATCAGATGTATGAACGTTGCTGGGGCGTTGGTCAGCCCAAAAGACATCACTAAGAACTCATAGTGACCATAAAGGGTCCTGAATGCCGTCTTTAGAATATCCGGGTCCAGAATCTTCAACTGGTGATACCCAGACCTCAAATCGATCTTAGAGAACACCCACGCTCCCTGAAGCTGGTCAAATAGATCATCAATGCGCGGCAAAGGATACTTGTTCTTGATTGTAACTTTGTTCAACTACCTATAGTTGATGCACATCCGTATATTACCATCCTTCTTCTTCACAAACAAAACCGGCGCACCCCAAGGCGACACACTAGGCCTAATAAAACCCTTATTAAGAAGTTCCTGAAACAGCTCTTTCAATTCCTTCAACTCAGCTGGTGCCATGCGATACGGAGGAATATAAATGGGCTGAGTGCCAGCCACCAAGTCAATACCCCTGTCGGGTGGCATGCCCAGCAGGTCTGCAGGAAACACATCCGGAAAGTCTCACCGGAACAGAATCAATAGTAGGGGTATCAGTATCAACATTCCTTACAAAAGCCAAAATGACAGACATCCCTTCCCCACCATCCGTTGGGCCTTTAAATAAGAAATCACCCTGCTAGGAACATAATGTAGAGAACCTCTCCACTCAATCTTTAGCAACCCTGGGATCGCCAACGTCACGTCTTAGTATGACAATCCAGAATAGCATGACATGGAGACAACCAATCCATATGCAAAATCACATTGAAGTAGACCATACTAAGCTATAAGAGATCAACTCTAGTCTCCAATCCCCCAATAGTCACTACACATGACCGATATACACGGTCCACAGCAATAGTATCGCTCACTGGCATAGATACATGAACAGATCAAGCTAAAAACTCACGGGGCGTATCCAGATAACGAGAAAAATATGATGATATATACGAATAAGTGAAACCAGGATCAAATAATATAGAAGCATCCCTATGGCATATTGAGATAATACTTGTGGTCAGTGTGTCTGAAGTGACGACAGCTAGTATGGCAGGGATATCATAGAATCGAGCCTGACCGCCACCTGATCGGCATCCTCCTCTAGGGCGACCCCTAGCTGCCTGAGCCCCACCCCGAGCTGGCTGGGCAGGTGGTGAAGTAATTGGTGCTAAAGTCGTGTCCTGACCCCTTTGTTGAATTGGACCTCCCATAAGACGGGGGCAATACTTCTTCAGATGACCCAACTCTCCACACTCAAAACAACCCCTCTCGGAAAATGGTGGCAAGTACTGAGGCGAACCCCGAGAATCGGAATAACTACCAGAAGAACCTGGTGCAGATGAACCCTGAACTGAAAGTGCACGAGATGAACCTTGAGCTAGGAGTGCACTAAGAGATGATTGTCCCGGTGGAGCACTGTATGAGCCATGGCTAGCTGATGCGCCACGTTGAACTGGACGAGCCATCTAAGCGGGCCTATAAGGACGACCCCTGCTGTGGTGAGACTGATCCCCTGAAGGAATACCGCTGAAATCACCCGAACCACGTGGCCTCTTGGCCTCCCTCTCCTCACGCTCCTGACTACGGACCATCTTTAGTCGCCGAGAAATCTCAACCACCTCGTCGGACTTAGCACCTGATACACTCTCTCGAGTCATAACAAAATGTAACTGGTAATGGAGGTCATTAATGAACCTCCTAATCCTCTCCCTCTCAGTGGGAACCAACCAAACTGCGTGACGAGCCAACTCTAAAAACCTCATCTCGCACTGGGTCAGTGACATGCCTTTCTGACGTAGCTGCTCGAACTGCCTGTGCAGCTCCTCCTTGCGGGTCTGTGGCACAAATTTCTCCAAGAAAAAACGGAGAACTCATGCCATGAAAATGGTGCAGCACCGACTAGCCTGCTCCTCTCATAGGCCTCCCACTATCTGAAGGCATCCCTTGATAGCTGAAAAGTAGTA
This sequence comes from Nicotiana obtusifolia, assembly GCA_002018475.1. Classification (NCBI taxonomy): domain Eukaryota; kingdom Viridiplantae; phylum Streptophyta; class Magnoliopsida; order Solanales; family Solanaceae; genus Nicotiana; species Nicotiana obtusifolia. The sequence continues at coordinate 130,001 of MCJB01030626.1, forward strand.
ATGGAGACTCCACTAGTCTCAGAATACCCGCCGTGCGAATCATCTGCTGGCACCTATCCAAGAAGTCCCGGGCATCCTCTGACTCAGCCCCACTAAATGATGGAGACTGGAGTCCCCCAAATCTCTCCAGTCTCTTCTGCTTATCATCACTCATAACGGGGACCACCTGGGCCTAAGCAGCGGCAATCGGCTGGGCTGGTAGTACCCCCGGTGTTTGAAGTCCCTGCATCACCTGCTTTGGAGTGCGGGCGGCGGGTGTCTGAGTATTTCCCCCAGCCTGAGAAGTGACAAGCGCGGTCTGAACAGAAATCGCCTAAGCAAGGCTAGTGCAAATTGTCAATATTTGAGTCAGAGCCTCCTGAAAGCCTGGAATCACAATAGATACAGCTGGTGCCTGAGCTGGTCCCACTGTATCAACCACATTCGGAACCTGCTCTTGAGCTGGAGCAACTGGTGGATTTGCAGGTGCTGCTATAGCTGCTGTACGAGCTGTACCTCGACCTCTACCGCGACCCCGACCTCTCGTGGCCTTAGCCGGTGGTACTGGTGGTTGTCCATCTGGTCCGATAGCACGTGTCCTCACCATATGTGAGAGAATAGAATAACAGAAGTTTAGTTTCCGGAATCAATAAATTCGTACGACATGAACACAAGAATGTGAAGTTTTCCTAAGGGTTCAGCAGCCTCTCGAAGATAAGTACAGACGTCTCCGTATTGATTTGCAAGACTCTACTAAATCTGCTCATGACTCGTGAGACCTGTGTAACCTAGGCTCTGATACCAACTTGTCACGACTTAAAACTCAACCTGTCGTGATGGCGCCTATCATGATACTAGGCAAGCCGACTACTCAGACATTTCCAACACTTTCAAATTTAAAATATATAAAAACAGGTTTAAATAAGTAAAAATCTCGTAAAAACTGATAAGAACCGGCACAACTCGATACAGAAGTTTCCCAAAACCAGGGTGTTACTGAGTACATGAGCATCTACACAAATACAAAGTCTGACACTCTGTCTAAGAAAGCAGAAACTGAATAAATAAAACTAAATGATAGGGGAGGAGAGTCAAGGTCTGCAAACGCTAGGGCAGCTACCTCGAAAATTTTCAAATGACTGAAAACTTTGAGAATCAGCAACCGCCTGTCCGGAAACACCTGGATCTGCACACAAAGTGCAACGTGTAGCGTGAGTACGACCAACTCAATAAGTAGCAATTCTAACCTTTGACTGAAAGTAGTGACGAGCTCAAACATTTCAGCCCACATACGGAATTGACAGTATGGAAATTTTACGGAAAATATGACGATAATATCTCAAAAATTCATAATCTACAGGTAACTGTACAAGATTTTAGACATGCTTCCAGGTTTAACAGTTAAACTCAAAACAGATAACATATATTAATTCTGAATAATATGAGGAATGTGACATCTCTATATCCACATGCCAGTATGCATATCGTACGTGATGCAACACAAAGAAAGCCTCGCATACTCACACTCTCGGAGTACTCAACCTGACTGTCTCAACTTCCACTCATCATGCTCAATCACTCGGCACTGTACAGGGCAGATCCAGCCCAGGACAAATAAATCAATAAAAACTGCGCTCACTGTAATTGTGTTGAAATAAAACAATCGCTCAGGCTGCAGCAAAATAAGGGTGACAACGTCGCTTTGATGTGGTCTTTTCGTTAATTGAACGTTGGGTAATTGTACCCTTATTTGAGTCACAATTGACTAGTACGTATGTTGAAAAATATTTCAAGCACGCATTTGAAAACATGTAGAAATAACACTAAAAATGTTTTCCTTAAATAAAGAAAGACAAATATTTTTCTAATAGAATGTTTTAGTGATTGCAAAATAATTTCCTTTTTGTAATGGTGTTTAGATATGTTCATTGTTTTATATAATCTATCTTGTCAATATGTGGAGTTGGTTTCAAAATAATTTTATATTTGACACTTGATCTATTGTACTCTTAGCGGTGTAGGGTCTTTATTTTACTCATCTGCATTATAATCCATATGACCTTATTTACCAACAAAAACATATAATTGTATTTACTTTACAAGTATATCCACCAAAAAATAACTTAGACGTCTAAAACAAGCAACACTTTAGCTCTGCAGGTCATGTCACTAAATTTCCTCACCCTACATTATATTGTAATGTAATTTCATGACGGTCAATTTTTGAAACTTTTACTAAAAATATAGTACCTCACTAACATTTCATTTTATATCTTTAATTTTGTGGATATATCAAATATCTTTGTAAAACTTGTAAGAATATGTTATATTATGTCATATGATTTGAAAAGACCGAAACCGAAAAAACTAATTTATGTTGGTTAGACTTAATTTGAAGATATATTTAACAAACCGACATTGTCATTGACTTGACTTTTTTTTCCAGGAAAAAACCCTTACCACATACACCCCTTATATCGTGTTCTAATTAAGATTCAGAAAAGAAAATCTCTCTTCTTGGCAAATCATTTTTTGCTTGGCATAGTATTTGTTTCGGAAGAATTGCAATTTATTTAAGGATAAAAAATACTTATTGTGATTTAATAAGTCGATGGACATACTCTAGACTTAGTTGCTAAACTTCTGAACATCGTTTTGGAAACTCTTTTTTCTTTCTCTTTTGTTTTGCAAACTTTTCACTCGTATTAATTATCCTCCCGAATACGCGTAATCGGTCGTTTTGCTACCCTTGGCATTTTAGTCATTTTATTTTATAAAGTGATTGTAATCGACGAAAATGTACCTTTTCCACCATGAAATGAACGGTTCCGAAAATAACATGCAGTTTCTGGAATTAAAATATTCATGCTATACGAGAATTAACATATGATGTGCCACCTTTACTTATTTTACTTCATCGTTCTGAAGCAAAAGTTAGACTTTTCCTAAAAACGAAGCTTTTGATGTCGACCTCTTAACAATAAAGCATTTTTTTCACCAACATACAGAACACTTAACTTCTCACTTTTATGACTAACTGCCCAAAAATGAACTAATTTTAGTTTTTGGCACCTATTGCCCCAAATTAGTAGTAGCAAAACGTCCAAGTGCAATTATCAAAACCACGGTACAAATGAACAATTATTAAAAGTACAGGTCCTCTACGAGAAAATAAGTGTAAGGAATCTCTCACTGGTCTCTCCACTCTCCAGAAAACACGAATTGTGCCCAGTTAAATACAGGGCTCATGAACCGGCGTTTTCAACTGGCACTGTCCCGAAGATAAATGCTGTGGTTTTTTTCCCCCTCATTAATTCGTCAATACTCAAAAGGCCAAAAGTTGGGTGCTGTGTAGGACCCTTAGCATTTTTTTTCTTTGTCGGTGATCCGCCGTGGAACGCATTTGACCATTCACTCACCGAGGCAAGAGAAACAAAACAACAGCATTTCAGGCCCACATGGTAAAACCCTAGTTTTTTTGCTACATTACTTATTTTACTATTTATTTGGTTTTCCCACAGCGAATATTTATGCAATCCATGCTCCTGCGTTTGTTTTTAAGTGACATTTACAGCCACTAATCATTTTTTTTCTCCAATGGCAAAAGCCGACATTCTTTTTTTGAGATGATTACTGTGGAGTGTGTGTCTGTTTCTTTTTCTTTCACTTTTCCTTTTTTCATCAAAAGAGAGCAGATTTGTAAGCAACACTTAAAAGGGCAAGGATGTAAATATGCTATTTAATAGTGTTTACCTGTAAAACGGTACAGTTGAATTTATACGTAGTGTCTAGACAAGTAAATTGATTTGATCCTGAAATAGTAAAATAATCGAAGAATTATGCAATACTTAGCCTTAGGATATAGACGAAAAAGCAGAAGCAGCAGTTCCGGAACAGGATTTTCGGACACAGCAACAGTGAAATCAAAAAGTAAGAAGATAAGATTGTATTGAGCTTTGTATAGAATGTAGGGTAAGTTTGCCAGAAAATTTGTCTCCTTTACAATGACAACAGATCTCACTATATAGTTATTTATAGCTATGAATGAGGTCTTAGGATCGTGCCTTTCCTTAATGTCAATTATGATGGGCATTGATGAAAATGTAACGGTGAACATAAATGTCAAATTTCCTGTAACGGGTAATTGCTCTTAATGCCATGAGATATTTTCTATTAAATGCTACCGGACAAAGAGCATTTATTACATTTGTCGAGCATTATTCTTTCCGGTGACAAACAAAACAGTTGCCTTCGGTCTTTGGATGTCCCCTCGACTTGGGTTCCACGTGTCCCTTTTTTGGACGGTCACGTGTCATAGCATATTTTACCCTATACAGATAGTCCCCCTGCTTTTCGGTGACATAACTTTGTGTTACCGAAAAGTTGGTAGAAACACTCTTTTGGCGGGAATTACTATAATTCCCTCTAAAGGCTTCTGACGGTTGATTAGACGCACGTCTCTCCACATTTAATGCTCCGAACACGCATCATCCCATGATTCAGCGCAACTTTTGTCGATTATCGAGGTAATCATGACCTTGAATTTAACCGCCAAAACTTTTACTTATACGTATCAACTTTCTCCCATATACTTCATAATTTTTCAAGCTTCTCTCATCTAACTTGCATTTTGCTCTTCGTCTTTTCTCTAATTTTCTTCAAACAAAAAAACCTTCTCCTTCTCCTATACAATGGCTTCTTCCTCAAAGCGTATTGGTTTTTCAAAAAGTAAGAGCAAGGCCGAGGACTCTGCTCCTCCAACAGTGGGCTCCATCATCCCTAGAAATCTTATTACCACAAAAGACTTCGAAGAGAAATTCCCTATTGCTAGCTCTCGTACATGGGCTATCAGTAGGTATATTTCTTCCATACGTCCTTCTAGCAATCGTATTTGTAAAGGAGGACTGTTGCTGCCATGACTTGGATATTACTGCTCCTGATCTATCGGAGCCGGTCACCCTACCCAAGGAGGGTTTTATATATTTTTACACGTATTCCTTTACTTTGGGTGCGTTCTCTTTGAGCGGAGAGCTTGACCCGATGATTGGGGAGTTTTGCTTCCGCTACCAAGTATGTTTGGCACAAGTATGTCTTTCTGTGTGGAGGACGGCTGCTTGCCTTCGGCGTTTCTGCCAGGAGACTGGGTAGGAGCTAACTTTAGCTGATATGATGAATCTTTATTCTCCCAAAATCTGCCGGGGCGAATGATAAACCTCTGCAAACGTAGCCATCATACTCTGTTGTCTAGCATGGATGATAACAACGACCGTGGGTGGATAGAACGGTTCGTTGCAGCTGCCACCAACGACATCATTCCGACAAAGGCTCCATCCTTTCCGGCCGCTAAGAACTGCACTTGTAAGCTCTTTGTTTAGTATTTCCTTTTACTAAGTATTTTTCTATAGTTGTATTGATCCTCCATCCTTCGCCTGTTTCAGCAACTCGATGGATCCCACCGGTGGTTGAAGGTTTGGACCGGTGGGTACAAAAGATCTTGGACATTACGATGCCCGAGACTCGCTCGTGGAAAGAACTGGCCTCTAAATACGGGTGGAAAGCCAAGAATCATGGTAATTCAAAACTCATCTTGTTTCAACTTTTCATGTGAAGAACTTGATTGATCTCTTCTAACTTGTCTATGAAATTAGGTCTACTCGCGGGTTCTATTGCTGTTCTCGATGAGGATGTTTTGGCTGATCCTACTGATGAGTGAGGCTGCTTCAGGAGGTGCTTACTCGAATAGGTGGCTCTGGGCCTGCTTCGGGAGCAAATGTTTCTTTACGGAGTCCCCGGCCAGAAGACAAACAACCAATGAAAAGACGCTCCTCTGCAGTCGGGGAAAAGAATAAGAGGGCGAGGATCGATGCCCCCGAGTCATCTCCGGTAGCGATAGTGACTGGTCCTCCTTCCGGGCCGATCATAGACACTGTGACGATCGACGATGATGAAGAATCTAGTAATGAGGGAGCTTTTCTTCATAGAAGTCGACGATCCTCATCATCTCAACATGATGCTTGACCTGTTAAGAGAGTTACACCAACCGAGGATGATGCCTCGGTACTTTGGAGAGAGTTTGATTTGGTAGATAATGTCAACTCCTGTTTTCGGGCCCCAATTGCTGTGCTCGGTATTGCGGCGCTGAATACCGGGTCTTTGCTGTCTTTGGTTGGCGAGCACCCTACAACCAACACTGCATTTGATGCAGCTGCTTCTCACTCCTCAACTTCATCAGCTTTATCTCCATCTTCACCAACACCAGCAACTGTTACATCGCTTCCGTCTTCATCCACTCTCCCGCCAGCAATTGCTACATCATCTTTACCGGTCGCACTTGACCATAAAGAAGGTGTTCCTCTTCTACAGTCCCCAGTTCATGGGAATTTGGGGCAAAATTATGCTGCCCTTTCTGAAGATCCGCAAAAGAAGAGGAATGTTACCCTTTCGGTCTCTATCGGATGCAACTTGCTATCCTGGCCGGTGCAGCTTGCTTCTGAAGCCTTTGGCTTCAGAGAAAGACTGGGAAAAGATTCAGGCACTCTAAAGAGAGTGTTTGTTGAACAACGTTGTGCACAACGCCGCAACGGTCTCCTTTATTCCTTTATTACTCCTATTTTTGGGTATGAACATATCTTGAGTTTTAGCCTTCTTACTTTGTAGGCCAACTTTCTTGCTTCTGATGGCCTTCAGAAATTGATTCGTGAAAAGGAAGAGATTACCTCCGCATGGGATCGGCTTTTGGCAGAGCAGGAGCAACATGTCGCTCGCCTTTCGGAACTGAAAGCCAAAGCTGCTGAGGCTGTTGTATTGGAGGCTCATTTGCGGCAAAGCGAGCAAGAAGTGGTAACCCTTAGCAAAGAAATGGGCTAGCTGAGGGTTAGATTTAACGAAGCTAGGGCCAAATGGGCTGACGTCCATAAGGCTGTTCTTGCTGCAACCGACGCGAGGCTGCCTCCGCTGAAAGAGTGATCAACTTAAAGGTAGCCTTGAACTCCAAAATTGAAGAGTTTGCTGCTACAGGGACGAAGCACGCCTAGTTGGAAAAGAAGTATAGGAAAACTATCGAGCATAATAAGCTTTTTAGTTCAACTATCCGTGACCTTGATGTTAGCCTCAAATCTACTAGGTCCGCCCGGAAAAACTTTTCTGCCGAGGTAACCCAACTCAAGGAGGAACTTAAGCGCCGAGCGGCTTCCCTCGTTGTTGAGTAAACTTACGCTATGTACAACATGATGAGAAAAACCTTGGAAGAGACCAAAGCTAGTGTCATTGATTTTAATGCCGAAATTGCTAAGGCCCGTGAGCTTGAGTTGGCGGCTAAAAGTGGATTCCCAGCAAGGTTTGATGCACCTGGTCCTTCTGGTTCCGGTTCTGATTTCTCGGGAACTGAAGAAGAATCGGAGGATGATGATGTTGAAGGCCAAACTTGTGAAATTGTTGAGCCATCGGTGGGTCCATCTACTTCTCCCGGGGGCACGAACACTTCTCTTCCCCTGGTTCCGGAGATACTACAGCTTAGCTTTTTTTTTCTTTTTCCAATTCTTGTACCTGTGCCATTTTAATGTGTTTTTATAAATAAGTACATCTTTTGCTCAAGTATTTATTTGAGTCTTCCTTTCGTTTGAATACTTATGCAAGTCTTTAATTTTTGCATTTTCTTCCTTTTGCTTAAGAATTTTGCTCAAGCTTTTTTTGTTTTGCGTCTTATTATGTGAAGCCTTGGGTGTATTCTTCTCGAGAGCATTTTTGGCTATAAGCATCAGCCCTTTTTGTGTTGATAAGTATTTGTGCAAGTTTACTTTTTCTGTCCTTTCGTATACGGCTTCGAGTGTATCTTTTTCCGAAGGCATTTTGATTCCGGGCACAAATTCTTCCGGAACCAATCTTTTCCCGAAGGCATTTTGATTCCGGGCATAAATTCTTCCGGAACCAACCCTTTAACGTGAGGGTTTTTATAAGCGAGGGCCCTCTTATGTTTACGATGCTCTTGAAGAGAACGTCTCCTGTTTCTTACGGCACTAGCATTTGAAGTACTTGTTTAACTTTCAAATGACAAAGTTAATTCATCGTTGAGGAAACTCATTAACTCGTGCCCCGCCGTGGCATCAATCATTTGATCAATGTTTGGCAGTGGGAACGAGTCTTTCGGGCACGCCTTGTTAAGATTTTTATAATCTACATACATGCGAAACTTATTGTTCTTCTTAGGAACTACTACTACATTGGCTAGCCAGTCTGGATATCTTACCTCTCGGATCAAACTGATATTAAGTAAGCGGGTTACCTCTTCTTTGACGAATTTATTCCTGGCTTCGGCAATCAGGCGTTTCTTTTGTCTTACCGGAGGTATGCTGGGATCCAAGCTTAACTTGTGTATAGTTACCTCTGTCGGGATGCCTGTCATATCCTCATGCGACCATGCAAAACAATCAGCGTTAGACTTAAGGAATTTAATAAAGTCGGACCTGAGTTCTGGGTGCAGTCCTGTCCCCAAGTGGAATTTCCATTTTAGGAATTCTTCGAACAATACCACTTGGTCCAGCTCTTCCTCTGTGGACTTTGTTGCATCGGTCTCTTCTGGAGCTTGGAAATATCTCGGCACCTGATAATATTCCGACGTCTCTACCCCCTGGCTAACTTCATCTAGTTCGAGAGTAGGTGCCAGTCCCTGTAATTGCTATGCCACGTGCTCCTTTCCTTTGCTACTGGAGACCGAAATTCATCTCCCTTACCGCCGGTAGATCACCCCTTATCTGCTTAATTCTTTCGGGCGTTGGAAACTTCAGCAATTGATGGTACAACTTTCATCTCGTGTAACCATGGCCTTCCCAGAATGATGTTGTATCCCGTATCACCATCTACAAATTCGGAAAGAGTTATTTTCATTACTCCTTCAGCATTCGTGAATAATAAAATTTCTCCCCGGGTTGTCACACTTGCGAGGTTGAATCCGGCGAGGAGCTTTGTGGCCGGAATAATACTTCCGGTGAGTTTAGCTTGCTCCATACTCTCCATTGTATGATATTAGCTGAACTTCCTGGATCCACTAAAACACGTTTAATCTTAAAATCTAACACATTAAAGAAATTACCAGTGCGTCGTTGTGTGGTAGCAGCAATCCGTCTGCGTCTTCCTCTGTAAAAGTGATATCGTCTTCCCGAAGCCTTTTGCTATGCGTTATTGATACTTTCATCTTCTTTGCTGCTGAAAAGATGACCTCGTTAATCTTGATCCCTACGAAGATCATGTTGATTGTTTGACGCGGGGGATCTTCCCCTGCTTTCGAGGGTTCCGCGTTATCCCCTTACGAACATAATTGTTCTTAGCTCGGTCACTCAAGAATTCTCTGAGGTGACCATTCTTCAATAATGTTACCACTTCTTCCCGGAGGTGTCGACAGTCTCTCGTTTGGTGGCCATTCGTCCCGTGGTATTCACACCACAAGTTGGGATCCCTCTGGCTGGGATCTGATCTCATCGCTTTTGGGAACCGTGCTTCTTTGATGTTTCTCATGGCCGACACCAACTCCACTATACTGACGTTGAAGTTGTATTCTGATAACTTGGGTAAGAAAGATCCCGCGATCCTGACACTTCTTTATCCTGCAGTGATCGATTGTTCCGACCGCGATCAGTCCTCCTGTCAATGGCGAACCTATCCGTTGTCCGAAAACCTTTGTTGCAGCCTTCGGTCCGTTCGTAGGGCAAAAATCAGCCCCTCGAAGTCCGTCTGTCCGCGTCATAATCATCCTTTGATTTTTCTCTATTCTTTTCTCGTCCTTTGGTCGACGATGGAAAACCAACCTGATCATCTTCGATCCTTATTTTTGATTCGTACCGGTTGTAGACATCCGCCCAGGTCGTTCCTTGAAACTTCAGTAGACTTTCCTTCAATTTCCGGGAAGCGTCTGAACTCCTCGGATTCAAACCCTTGGTGAATGCTTCAATCGCCCATTCATCTGGGACAGCCGGGAGCAACATTCTCTCCTTCTAGAATCGGGTAACGAACTCTCGTAGCAGCTCGAACTCTTCTTGCACAATCCTGAATATTCAGCCTTTTGGGCTGTACTTTTCTAGCCCCGGCATGAGCCTTGATGAAAGAATCTGCAAGCATTTCAAACGAGTCTATGGAATGCTCGGGTAACAACGAATACCACGTCAACACTCCCCTCGTGAGGGTTTCTCCAAATTTCTTTAGCAACACATATTCAATTTCGTAAAGCGCTAAATCGTTTCCCTTTACCGCCGTAGTGTAGGTGGTAATATGCTCCTGAAGGTCTAAAGTTCTATCATACTTTGGCACTTTAGGCATTTTGAACCACTTCGGGATTAACTGTGGTGCCGCACTTGGCTTGTATGGCAACTGAGTATACTTTTTTGAGTCCGGACCTTTCAGCATTGGTGGCCCACCCGGTATCTGGTCCATGCGGGCGTTCACTTCCCTCATAAATCGTAAAAGTTCATTCTTGAAAGGAGCATTCTCATTATTGAGGCTAGATTCATTCCCCCTGCTCCATCAGAGCCAATTTTACCCCTGGGGGTGTTGTTGTCGACCCTCTGCTTCGTTTGATTCGTGGGAACCACGGGAGGAATCGGATCTCGTCCGTTTGCAATTATTTGAAGCTCCCGATAGCGCATGCTTCAACTCCGTCATAACCTTATCCTGTCACGTGGGGTGACTTAGAATGATCGCATGTTGCTCTTGCAAGACCCTTACCGCGTCAACGACATGTTCCTCATCAGCATCACCGGGAGTGGTCTCCTGAACATATCGAGGATATTGCTTGTCATGCATCGGTGTAGCGTCATTCCCCTCATTATGGGTGTCACTGATTGAGTCCTCGAAATGAGGTCGATGCCCTCAAATCCCGGGGTTGTGCATGTCGTTAACAGTGTTATCTGTCATTTCTTATGATTTTTTTAAGACAAAATAATCAAAACACGTTAGTAAGAAAAGCAAGGATCAATTTAATTACACGGCTGTCTAGGCCCCACGATGGGCGCCAAACCGTTTACTCGTAAAATGGTACAGTTGAATTTATACGTGGTTTCTAGACAAGTGAATTAATTTGATCCTGAAATAATAAAATAATCCTAGAATTATGCAATACTTAGCCTTAGGATATAGACGAAACAACAGAAGCAACAGTTTTGGGAACAGGATTTCTTGGCACAACAACAATGAAATCAAAAAGTAAGAAGATAAGATTGTATTGAGCTTTGTATAGAATGTAGTGTAAGTTTGCTAGAAAATTTATCTCCTTTACAATGACAACTGAGCTCACTATTTATAGCTATGAAGGAGGTCCTAGGATTGTGCCCTTCTTTAATGTCAATTATGATGGGCATTGATGAAAATGTAACAGTGAACATAAATGTCAAATTTCCTGTAATGGGTAAATTGCTCTTAATTCCATGAGATATTTTCTATTAAATGCTACTGGACAAAGAGCATTTATCACATTTTGTCGAGCATTATTCTTTCCGGTGACAAACGAAACAGTTGCCTTCGGTCTTTGGCCATCCCCTCGACTTGGGTTCCACGTGTCCCTTTTTTGGACGACCACGTGTCATAGCATATTTTACCCTATACAGATAGTCCCCCTGCTTTTCGGTGACATAACTTTGTGTTACCGGAAAGTTGGTAGAAACACTCTTTTGGCGGGAAATACTATAATTCCCTCTGAAGGCTTCTGACGGTTGATTAGACGCACGTCTCTCCACATTTAATGCCCCGAACACTCATCATCCCATGATTCAGCACAACTTTTTGCCAATTATCGAGGTAATCATGGCCTTGAATTTAGCCGCCAAAACTTTTACTTATACGTATCAACTTTCTCCCTTATACTTCATAATTTTTCAAGCTTCCTATATCTAACATAAATGCCAAATTCCTTGTAAACGGATAATTGCTCTTATTGCCATGAGATATTATCTATTAAATGTTACCGGGCGAAGAGCATTTATCACATCTTTATGAGTGCTATTCTTTCCGGTGACAAACGAAATAGTTGCCTTCGATCTTTGGCCATCCCCCGACTTGGATTCCACGTGTCTCTTTTTTGGACGGCCACGTGTCATAGCATATTTACCCTATACAAGTAATAGTAGAGTGTTTATGTTTCTTGTGTTATTTTCAAAGGAAAATGAATAAATTAAAAATAAAAGGTTAGATAAGATTTCGAGGTTTTGATCTTTACTGGATTTAATGTTTGTATAGAGGTGGCTGACAATGTCGAAGGATTTGTTCAGTTTTTGGGGTTTGTATGCCTTGAGTCGATGTCGCTAAACCATTCTTTTCTATAGCATTTTTAAAATGTATTTTCTGGTATTTTGAATTGGAATAATACGATACGCGCGGCAAAACTAGATCCTTAGAATTAATTCAGTTTTTGGGGTTTGTATGCCTTGAGTCAGTGTCGCTAAACCTTTCTTTTCTATAGCATTTTTAAGATGTATTTTCTGGTATGTTGAATTGGAATAATACGATACGAGTGGCAAAAATAGATTCTTATATTTACACCGATAGTGTAAAGAATTTTCAGGCTACCAGGTTAACCAAAAGATATTGTATCCCTGATAAAAATGGGATTGTAACCTTGAAGATAACAAGTAAATGTGGTACAAGTAAATAAGTTGATGGTGAAAAAATTCTTTACATTGTTGGTGTGAACAAGTCAAGGAGTGTTTAAACACCTTAAAAGAAAGAAAAAATGAAGCAAAGAGAGTAGTTGTGAATCTCTGCAGAGATAGAAAATCTGGCATTGATTAGCAGTTTCTATAATAAATAAGTGTTAACTAGAATAAGTTTTAACTTTGAGAACCTTCATATCTGTTTGGGTTTTCCCTTTCTCAACCTAGAGTCTTCTGTTTCAGATTAGTGCTAGATGAGTCATTAATTGCTGAAGACCACCATGAGAGACTAGTTTTTGACGCTATAAGTTTTGGTCAATTTGTATTACTATCTTTCTTGGTATTATGTGTGCGTATATAAAATAAAAACTTGTTCTGGTAATGGCTTAGAAAATAAGTACCAAAGTACAATATTTTGTGGTTTTTGCTTTTTGGTGCAACATTTAAGATGTAAAAGACGAATATGGCATGTTAGAGTTCATAAACTCACTACAAGAATAGAGTTTCTTTTTTATACAGTTGTGATCAGCCTTTGGTTTTTATATAGGGAGATATATAATCTTGTAACTCACAAGCACTGTCTTTGAGATTGGCTGTTGACATTTATAAATTCAGCTCTTACAAGTTCAAAAAGAAGGCCAAGAAAACTGACTATAATTTTGCGGGTCAGTTTTAAATTTGAAATCACTTAAACAAGAAGAAAATTGATACTTTTAATTCTCGGGCAAAAAGGACAGATCAGCTCCAGTCAATTTATAATTCTATGCATTTTATCTTCTAATTATCTTCTTGAGCTTATTAATATTTAAACTCTTAGTTGTTCTACTTTGAGCAGTGTATTATTAAGAAGCTAACTCACTTTTGATTCTCACTTCATTGTTGACACTAAATTTTCAGTTTATCCTTATATGGATATATGTGCAAATTAATGCTCTTGTTTTTGGAAGGAGGGCATGCCCCTTTTATTCCAGTTGTTGATATCGTACTATAGTGTCAAATACAACACTTAGGATGGAAAAATGCATTCCACCCAAGAATTGCTCGATAAATGGAGTCATATGTTGTGGTGCTTACTGGGTCATTATTTTCACATGTCTTGCCTTATACAATATATTGTTTAGCTGGTCCCTTTAACCAATACCTGATAGACATTGATGTTTGAGGGTCATACCGTGTGGTACAAATATTTGGTACGTTTAACCAGCTCACTAGATGATTTTCCTATGGTTAACAGTCTTTGATGGATAGTATCTTTATATTCCAAATATTGATATAGTCCATCAGATGTAAGGGTGACATGTTGCACTTACTGAGAATATACAATATTAACTTTCTCAAATTTACAACTCTCAAGTAAGTTTGTCTGGTATGTTTTCCTTTTATAAGAAGCTTGAATTCAGTACAAGTGCTATAGTAACATCTTCTATATCAGTAAGGCAACTAGATTGACACAAAACCTTAACAATTTAACTCACAACATTGCCCTTTTCTCTTCATCAACAGCTTGGTAATAAAATTCTGGATTTGATCCTCAAACAATGTATCAACTTTTGTGATCTGTGATATATATTGCTGTCCCACAACTATTAGCAGCTTCAATTTTATCTCCATTAGTCACTAGTAATCAATATGCTTCTGTGAGTTGGGTCCTTCTGTATGTACAATAAATGCTAGATTATAGTTACTTTACATTGAATTGCCATCTCTAGCATTCAATTATTAGATAATGCCATTTCTTGCTAATTGTGCTCATCACCTGGTTCTACCACTATAATATAGCCTTTGTTTTGTCATAGTGACTCGTAGCATGTTACTATTTGCATTGTCATCACGTTTCAACCCAATAATGGTCACCTAGTTTCTGTACTCCAAACTTTATTTGCTTGGTTGCTGTTGCTAGGATCAATTATTTCCCGGAGAATTCCTTGTGTAAATTATACATTTCTAGGATGGCCCTCCATAAGATACACTGTTTTAGATAAAAAATTGTCTTATATCACGCTCTTTTTCTTTCTCTATTTATTTTTGGGGACAATTGCACTTGTGAATAGGTGCAAAGGGAAGTGAGATGAAGAGAGTCTTTAGCAAGAGTTAAATGCTGCACCACGTAGCTGCAAATTGGACTTGCAAATAAGCTAGCTTATCTTAAAGATTGTTCATTGTCTTATATCATGTATTGACCCTATAGATGAGCTTCTCTTGATTCTCCATATACAGGCATTTACCAAACCTCATTAGTTTTTTGGAAATCTTCCAACTCCATTGGCTTAATGTGAAGCTAAATTTTCTTAAAGATGTTTTCGATCTTTTTCAAGTTTTTGTTCTTCCGATATGTTACTCCTTGATGATAACTGTCCTCTGGCTTTCTAGTTAACCACTTCAGAATTATGCTAGAGAGCAAAACTGCCAATCATCTCTGACTTAACATCTTTATAACTGGAAAAGAGTGAATGGATAGTCTTCTTTAAAATGTTGACTGTTTAAAAGTTCTGAGTTTCGTGCACTTTCAGCATACTCTTTAATACCAATTTGACCTCTTGGGCTCAAGCTCATTTGTCTGAGTACTACCCCCTTCTATTCTAGAGTAAAGGAATGTTTGGAGCAGTAAAGGTCAATGGAAATGCTGTCCTGCTGCATAGGTTGATGATTTGAGTTGTTGCAAGAAACCTGGTTTGGAGAGCGGAAACACTACAAAGCAGCAACCGATGCATGCAACTGTGGCTACTCCTTACTTCCGTTATTTGTGGTGTTTGCACATTAGGAAAGCTTTGTTTGTTTTGGAGTTCCACCTGGCAAGCAAGGAAAAACTTGCTAATTCATGTTCAAGTTTCTAACAGATGTTTATTCTCCTAGTTCACATAAAGATTAGCATGATTCCACTGCATGTAGTCCTGAAGTTTCAAACGAGAATTTAATATTCTCCATTGTCACTTGCGTGCTGTCTGTAGGAATGAATAATTGACCTTGGAACTTAAGGTTCTTGCTAAATTTGTTGATCTTCAGGCTTCATGCTCTAATTTTTATCTGGTGTCTCCTGTGTAATTTGGTGTTTCAGGCTTTGTGCTCTTATTTAGTAAATAGAGATAGCTAGGTAATTGTAATTACAGGCGGGTTATCTATAGGATAGAAATAACCAGTCAGACCTGTGAAGCTTTGGCCTTGAATATTCAGTACTTCTGCATCTATTATATGAGTGCAATTCAATTGTTCCAAGTCCTAATTTAGCTTCGAGTGAAATTCAATAGTCCCATATCCTGATCTATTTTTACTCAATGCTTACCTCATGTCAGATATTCTGTTGCTTTTTCGCTACTAAGAATGTTTACTTATACCTTGTTCTACTAGTAATACCTCTTGCATGTATTAGCAGATGTGGAATAATATTTAGCTAGTGTTTAGGATGTTTTACTCGAAGAGTCAACCTGGTTAAAATAGTTTAACATCAATGATTACTGCACTAAAGTTAGGTTTTTCTTTTTCTTTCTTTTTGCTGCAAAGATAAACATTATTATATGATAGAGTGCATTGTTAGATGGACAAATAGATTGGAGAGCTTTATTTTGTGCATTTAGGAATTTCCTCTCCAACTACAATAGGCCTTTTTCATTGTTCTGAAAAATCTCCTTTCCAGTCCAAAAGAAGATGTAAGGGAGGATGTTGATAGCGCAACATAGATTGTGTCCAATGGTATAAGTACAAAAGAGAAGCAAATCGAACTGCTTATGTCATTTATTTACAATGGCAGGAAGAAAACTGGTATTGTGCTTTTACAGTTCTTTACTCTGTTCAAGTGCTTCTGCAAGGAGTACTGGAGGTGTTTCTGTTTGGATAGAATGTAACCAAGAGTATTCGGTGTTTCTGTTTGAATAGAATGTAACCAAGAGTATTCTGGGAAATTAATATGGACTTAATTGGAATGCACTGGTGAATATGCATATGGTGCAAAAGGAGGATTTATAGTGGAAGATAAGTATGTGAGCTCAAAGACGACGAGAACTTGATTTTGCTGATTATGATTTAGCTTTGTGTAAATAATGCTATTTTGTTTTCTCGTTCTTCATTCTATTCATATGGTAATCTTATTCTGTGCAACAAAAGAAGCTGAAGGGAGCAATTTTTGTAGAAACTTGATATTAAAAAAAAGGAGCATTTTGATAGCACCAAGTTGCTTGTTCATTGCGAAAACTAGAAGGCAATAAGATCTTCAATTAAGCTGGATTCAATCAGCTTCTGAATTTTTTGGTGTTTTCTGTATGAACTTGCAGGAAACAATTTGTGGAAATTGCGGTGATGTTGGTGTTCAAGAAGCAATTATTACCTGCTGTCGGTGTAAAAATGTTCATGTCCATCAGTAAGCTCTCTCTCTCTCTCTCTCCTCCCTCTCTCTCTCTCTCTCTCTCTCTCTCGTTTGCTAACATGAAAGGGTGGACACTCGGGCAGAAAGCTGTATGCCATGACTCATCTTAATTTTTACTTGCCTGTAATCACCTTGTGCCATAAGTATATGTTATTTGTAAATCTCAAACATTTTCCTAAGAAACCATAGATTTATGAACAAACTTCCCGATCCCAAACCCCTTCTCTTTTGGGTGATCTGCCATTTTTAAGTGAAAAGTTGATTTCCACACAATGGTCTGCTCCTTAGATGGAAATTGCTAGTTATATTGCCAGCTTTTCTTCCCCTTTTTTGGAATTTTAAGTGGAGATTAAGAGTGTAATGGAACAAAAAGCCTAAATGAAATTGATATAACCTCTTAGAGAGAATAAAGACCCCTTCTAGTTGTTTGATCTTTCTGGATTCTTCCACTGCCGGATCCTAAAGGATATTGGATCTTGGGTTCCTCTTAAAGGACACTTTGGTTCTTTCTTTAGCATGATGTGGCATTCAATTCTCCTAAATAATTGAAAGTTTAGATGTATATGGTTTCTGGCTTTTTGGTGCAACATTCAAGATGTAAAGGATGAAATAGCATGTAGACTACATCCGTTCTCTACTTATTCCTGTGCAGAAGGAATCCTCTCTTTTTGTTTTTGTATAAGGGGGATACCAGATTATGTAATCTACAAGCACTGTGTCTGTGCTTGCTTTTTTTGTCATCTAAATAATCCGTTCTTGTTTGAACAGAAATTCTATTAAATAATGTCTGTCTTTTCCGCACACATGGTCCTTTTCCTGCTTTTGAAAGTTTTGCTTTTCTCTTACTTCCAGGTATTGTGTGCTGGCCTATTCTGAAGATGCACCAAAGGATTGGTGTTGTGAAGAATGTGATATTGGGAAGAAAAAAGCGTCTTCATCACCTGGACCCGAAAGTAAGTTATCTGAGGGATCCAAGTTACATGCCGCTGCAAAGATTGGTCACAGCACTGTGCGACCCAAGAAACCAAGAAGGTTTCCCGGTGGGCATTGTATTAACTGGGAAAAGGAGGTACAGACTGGGAAAACGAGATATCTGTCTGTTGAAGAAGCACTTGGCCTATCATCAGGCGTCAAGAAATATGGATCTCTGCTGAAAATTACTGGCTCCTCAGGACCTGTATCAGCCAAATCCATGGAAACTGTGGCTGGGAGGAATTTTAAAAAGCATAGAGCTCAAATTCCAAATTCTTTTCCTGAGAAGAGTACAGTGCAGCGTTCTTTAGGTGCAGCAGGATGTTTGAAACCTCAGAATCCTCAAAATGCCAAAATCACTGAAATGACCAAGAAACCAGGTCAATCATCTAAAGGTTTAAGTGTTCACTGACAGCTCTTGTGTTCTTTACTTGTTCTGATTCGTTCTCTTCATATATCTTTTACTCAACAGAAATTTCACGTTCTATCTTATACTCTAGTTAAAATTAAATGAATGACACTGATATATCTGGAGTTGAATATTCTCTTTGGAAATGATTTTCCTTACACCATCCAACAGACACTAGGTATAGCAGTAAAGCTTTGTTAGCAAAATATATTTACTTTTGTACTTCCATCCAACTGATGTAGCCTACTTTTAAGGTTGTGGTGGTTCTACCATACTGGAGCTTAGGAGCCCGGATGCTGTTAATGCGAGTCGAATGATGATTCCACCTAAGACTCACCCTTGTGATCCAGCTGGAATTCCTTCCTGGAAGTAAGTACTCTTCATCATGCACTTCAATTACCAACATTAATTAACATAGTCCCTGGGCAAATTCAGCTCATCTCTATTTTTGCATGCTAGCTTTTTTTATGGCTGGTTGTCACCTGACTGATTGACCTTTTCTCTGTAAGTTCCCCATTGACAAGTAAAGAAACATATACTTTTTAGTTCATAATGGAATGTTGGTCCCCCAGGGGATGGCCTAGTGGTTGATGCATATTGTAACAACTTGGAGATCCCAGGTTTGAATCGTAGCTACAACACTTGGTGGCCCCATCTGTTCTAGCCCTGGTGGGCAGCATTTCCTTGGGAATCTGTCCCTGTGGATGGTAGGTTGCGGTGAATTAGTTAATGTGGTTGTGACGCCAACAGTATCAACCCCCACCCACCCACAAACAAAAACAATAGTAATAGGGCACTGTTAAAAATATATACCCAACTATGGGTAAGACTTTTTGCTCCTACATAATTGAGAGCTGTGACATTCCTTGAAGTTACTGCCGCTCTATGTCATTGTATCATGGCCATCTTATGTTTTCATATATGGAAAACAATTATTTGTAGGTTAAATGGGAGCCACGTATTATTTATTTTCTAAAACAATTCTGTTCTGCAAGTTAATGAGATGTAGAATGCAAAGCAATTTTAGCTGCATGTGAAACTCTCTCTCTGTTTTTTCATCTGAGCTATTGCTTGAATGGATCTTTTTGCGTCCTTGAAAGTCAAATATGTCTTTTGTCATGCGTAAAAAACAGAAAATTTTCCCTTTCATTATTCTGCAGACGGCATATAATTTGAAGATGTTTCTTTTACTTAAGGAATCTGCATGCACCATTCAACAGGAATCCATGCTCTCTTCCCTACAATTATTTGTCTTTCTTTTCCTCTTTGCATTTTAGGGGAAGTTTTGTCATCTTTGGTGATCTTAAACCTGAGATGCCCAAAGATCCGATCCAGGCTTATCCTCCTTCAAGAGTTAGACGTAAGGTGTATGAGTTCTCGAGGCTATTGCCTGATATTCTTCAATTTGAACTAGTTCCACGTGGGCATATCTGGTCAAGTTTATTCCACAATCGTTATCCGGGTAAAGAAGACATAGCTTTGTATTTCTTTGCAAGTGAGAGAGAAAGGTCAGCTTCTGCCTTAGTATCTCTACCGGCAAAGGGTAAGGGTCGCAAAGCAGATGTGGCGACCCTTGCCCACGAAGTTTTTACTAGAAATTTATTTGCATTTCCCATTAATTGTAGGTCTGAGAAATATATTGCTCTGGTGGAGTACATGCATGTCAAAGATTTGGTGATGAGAGCGTTCAGAAATGATGTTGAGCTGCTTATACTTGCATCCACAACCCTGTGCAATGATTCTCGACGTACAATGATAATATCTATATCCTTTTCTCATTACCTTATTCCCTTTCAATATTTTGTTTAGGTAATACATAAGAAGATCAATATACCTCTCTAAGATTATGCCTTGTTAAGTGGGGGATCTTGTTTGGTTTCATTAAGTATATATGCGCTAAGTCATCCAGAGGCCTAGCTGTAGAAGTACTGAATGTACATTCTCATGACAAAGACCAGATCAGTTATCTAATCTTTTATTGCACACTGGGGCTGAAAAATGTGCAACTTGGATTATGTTTTCTGCAGTTGGTGGGCCTTGATGTAAGTTTATCTCGTAAGACATAGGCATGTAAAAGTCAAAGACAATGTCTGTTGTGTATATAACCCTACACGTGTAAGAAAAGCTATACATATATCCCATGCTTGCCTTCTATATATATCCCACAGTTGCCTTCTTTTCGTATTTTCTCCATTAGGAAAAGGAAAAGATATATATAAGCCTACTAATTTGCTTTATTATGTATGCGAGAGAATGGACACCTTACAGTTCCTCTTATAGGGCTTGAATTATGCTATTAGGACTATTTGTAGCAGAATGTAACTCCCTTGCTGCATACTTTAGTTATGGTGGTTCACTAAAATTTTGGAAGACCGATTTACCCTTCAAAAGATAATACTTCTAAGAAGATTATCTGATAATTCTGGAGCTGCATTTCACCGTGTGGTTGTTCTTGCAGGATTCAACAGCGAGCACTTTCTGTGGGGATTATTTCACCACGCGAGACAAGATAAAGTTGGATGGGCTGAAGGGGGGGGCAGCAACGAACTGAGTGATATGGGGATAGACATGATAGGTCGGGAAGTTATCTGTACATCCAATGAGGTTGACATGGAGATAGACATGATAGCTGGAGAAAATGTAGGTAGGGTGGATATTTGTGTCTCGAAGACTAGTTGGGGAAATGGCTTTGATAGCTCTTTACAAGAAGCCAATGAGGATGACATGGAGATAGACATGGTAGCTGGAGAAAATATAGGTAGGATGGACATTTGTGTCCCAAAGATTACATCCCAAAATGGCTGTGATAGCCCTTTTAAAGAAACTGTTAGTGCTGCTATCTGCAATCGGTCTGAATCAGTTACTCTTGTTTCAAGAACCTCAAAGTGTGGTAAGGAACTTCCTCGTGTAGATATTAAAAAGGAACCTGTTGATGACTTTCCTCCAGGTTTTGTTCCACGTTTAACTCCCACAAAATGAGCTGCTTCACCTGGAAGTAAAATCATGGTTGCTGCCACCTTCTTGTGAATATCAATTTAGTTTCTATCAAGTGCATTAGGTATTGGACTTGCTACCACGAAAGTTTCAAAGAGTGTGAGCGTAGTTAAAATGTTTGTGGCTGACGATTATATGTAAAATTGTTGTAAATATTTCTGTTGTCACTAACTCTTGTCTGACAAATCGGTACTTCTCGACTCACTTTCATTAATGAGATCAGCATAGGATATTTACATTGTCCAGATTTCGTTTTTATGGCAGTGGGACCAATTGAAAGCCTGGAAGAAAAGAGAAAATGGTGTACGAAGGCGTTTAAGGGTTTAACTTTGACATCATCATTCTTTTAGATCTAGTTTGTGAATTTGGTTGGCTACAGTGGAGCAGCTATTTTTCAAGAGAAAATAATCCTTTGTAGCCCCTCAAAACTTTAATAGCTTATGTTTTTTTCCATTGATCTGAAATGTCCCTACAGCCCAAACATATTACATCTAATAGCCTGAAATATCGATTTTGTATATTTTTTGTATAGTGCCAGTCTATTTTGTATATTTTTTGTATAGTGATAGTCCATTTAGTATATTTTTTATATAGTGACAGTTTATTTTGTATATATTTTGTATAGTGACAGTCTATTTAGTATAACTTTTTGTGTAGTGACAGTCTATTGTATATAAATTGTACAGCGACAATCTATTTTGTATAATTTTTGTATAGTAACAGTCTATTTAGTATAATTTTTTGTAATAGTGACAGTTTATTCTGTATATATTTTGTATAGTAACAGTCTATTGTTATGCATGTTATTATTTCTTCATCACCTTCTTCTTCTTTTTCTTCTTTTTCCTGTCCAAGTGGTGTTTTGTAAGTAAAGAACTTTTGAAGTGGGTATTGGTAGTGGGTTGAGATTTTAATGGTGGTTGGAAGTTACAAGTATAATTTCATATAAAGTTGTATATACACAATACATATATAAAAATTGTATTTACATTGCTATATGTATATATATTGCATTCATAAAAATGTATACATATTATTAGATAGTGTATAGAAATTGTATTATATATTGTATAAAATTTATATATAAAGTGTATCTTGCACTTTTCAGTGTATCGTATCCCTAATGTATCATTAGTGTATCTTGAGCACTTTTGTATATCTTAAGTGTATAGACTATTTTACGATGTAAGGAAAAGATACATTTTGCTCCACGATGTTTAAAAGTGTATATACATTTTTATACACAATTTATACACAAATGATACATATTGTGCAAATGTATTTTTGTATAAAAATTGTATATAAACCATTAAATATGTATAGAAGGTGTATATTTACTATTATGTAGTATATAAATATTTTATATACAGTATTTTTTGAGTTTGGCAATATATTCTTAGTGTATTTCAAACGTGTTGTGCTCTTGAGTGTATACAATATTTACATAATTTATAAAAGTTGTTTATGCATTGGCCTGGTTTTATTCTTATTTTCTTCATCTGCAATCAAACTTTGAAAACCAAATTCTCATCCCCAAACTTCTAATACTCGAAAAATACATTTTAAATTATAGTCGAAATTATAATATTTATAAATATAGAAAGGGGGGAAAATATATGTTTAAAAAGAAAAAATGTGTTAGAAAGTTCGGTGGATAAAGAAACAGGTGAAAGCCTATGGAGATTTGAGTATTGAAAGTGGGTGATGAAGGAAATTTGAAGTAACATAGAATGAAAAAAAATTACAATCTGAACCATTTATTTTTTTGCTTAAATTCGGTTTGTACCTTTTGGAACATCATTTGTAGTTTCAAGCCCTTTAAGTGATTCTGGAAAAAAATTTCATGTGTTCAAACTACTCGTTGAGTTTCACTTTTCACATGTTAGCCGATGTAAGTATATTTTCGACTACAAAGTATTACATTAAATATTCTCTTGCGATTGTCAAACGTTTTGGCCCGGGCGGCCAATTATGTCGGGAGCCCATTTTCAAAGCAACTGCTTTAACGATAGAGATCGGTTGAATTCATTCTGTGATCTCTTGTACTAATGACATTTCAAAGGGTTCGATTACCACAATTGAAATGTTGCTTTTGCAAGATAGGTCCCTTGTTATAAAGAGATCGATCTAAAATTTATATTTGACGGGTTTAATTTTAGTAATCTCTTACCAATGAACTCACTATATTTTTAAAAGGGGTATTATTACTTTTAGCCTCGCGTCAAAAACTAGACGAGAAAGTATACAAAACTTATATAATTTTTGTGTATAACATACAAAATGTATATAAATATAAAGAATATATAAATTATATATATTTTTTCGGTTATTATTTTTACAGAAACTATACAATGTCATTTTTCCCTTAAAATTATAGGTCCAAATTGAAATTTTAGTGAATTTCACATATATTTTTATACTCCGTGCCGAGAACAAGACCATCTGGAGTAGAACTTTGAACTGCCAATTTTACTTGTAGAGGTGCACCCGATAGTTATTGCATCAGAGAAGTCTTTGGCATGGGTGCAATGCACACATATTAAGTAATTTTAAAAAAATATAACATTGTTATACATATTTTAAGGAGATAAGCAAGAGTTCACGTGAACCCATGTCCTTTAACCTAGATATGCTGTTTTTGCTTTTGATTTCAAATAATCGATAGGTGTTACTTGTTTTTTTTTTTTTCCCTTCTTACGTGGCACCATATATATATTTCAGTATTATTACAAAGTAATAATTGAGGAACATTATATTACAGTTCAAATTTGTAACCGTCTAACAAATTTAAAATGCTTGAGACTTGTGTACATTAGTTACGATGGTATCAAAAAGATTATGTTCGAAAATAAAAAGAGTAGACAAACAAGAAAAGGAGTATAATCTGTAATAAAAATTACAGGATATAACAAGATATGGTATTACCAATTTCCCCTCCCCATACAACTCTTCAAGGTTCTCTAAATTTTCCTGTTTACTTGGTTACCAAGTTACCTTTAGAGACCAATTTACTCTTTTTTACACCTACTAGTTTTAGTGCAATAAACTAAAAGTAATATACAAAAGAAACAAATTATATAAAATAGCAATAGGCGTTATAATAAATACAACATTCATTTAAATGACAAAATAATATTATTACATTGAGCTAGTTGCTGAATTCAAAATACTTCTAAACTTGCAATAATGAATAATTTAGTAAAGTATATTATATTATATTATATTATATTATATTATATTTATAATTAAAGCTGGTTTATTTTATGAGATAATTAAAGGCTATGTTTGATGCATCCACCTAATATATTTTTATAGATGATGTTTTTAGTGTACATTTCTTTACATTATTCCGGCTGCTCTGTCATAATTAAAAATATTATCGATATGATATTTCTCTTGAAAGTACAATAAACAATTGTTCATATCAATATGTTGCAACAAATTTAGCCCAACGTCGAAAGTGCAACTTTATGATAGTTGATTAAGTGTAGTGTCCTTCAAAAACTGTAAAAAGATGAGCACAAAGTGACATCATATGGTAGTTGATTAAGTGTAGTCTCCTTCAATTACTTTACAAACTATATGCCTATTACCAGCCCTAAGTCTTTATATGATATCATTTCTACTAAACTTTAATTGAAATATTTTTATACCTGTGGGCACATACATATGCTTAGAAAATTTACCTAGCAGATTTAGAATAAAGAAGAAGATAAGCATTACAACAATTTATCCATAGTGTACATTTACACCAAATTTTCTTTTAGTTTTATGGCAAAATTAAGAAGAGATTTTTATTTTACACGTAAGAATTTTAAAAATAATTTTTTATGATTCATTTTTTAAATAATTAACCTAGTATGTAATACCCAGTTTAACCTAATGAAATTTGATATCTCTTAAAGATTGAAGAGATGTATATGTTAACATCCTCTTCATTCATCTACTTTATTATTTATTTGATCCTATATTTTTGTTTTGAGCTTCAATTATGATTGACAAAAAGAAAATTGTGGTAATCGTAGTAGTGGTAAACTTGCTTAGCTTTTCAAATAAACTACGCGATTCATAAAATTTTCAATTAAATTTGATTAGAAGAATTTGAAGGAATATGATCTTCTTTGTTGATTTTCAATGGTTTACGTGATCCCTATTTATAGTGCTAGAATACAAATCAAAGACCAATAGGGATTAGTATAGGGACTAAGTCAAATCAATGGAAGATATGGAATAATAAAAGATATTCTCCTAACATAAAAGATACTCTCCTAATATAAAAGATATTCTCCTAATAGAATTTACTTAAGGTGGGCATCACTTGTAGTTGAAAAAGGAGTTCCCATATTTTCCAAGATATACACGTGTGCTCGTATTAAGTACAAAAATGTGATTGAAATGGCTGAAAAGACAATAATAACCACGTAAAAGCAGGCAAGCATGTTCACGTGAAAAGGTGTTTTAAGGAATAAACTAATCATGGTTTTTTAGTTAATTCAGTAAAATGTTAACAAAAGTAAATTATGAACCTATAAGTTCTAAAGTACAATGAGTTTAGTGGTAACAATGTTACATGTTGAATTCACTAAATTTAAATTTTAGATCCATTAGTGTGTAGCTATATACTATAAAACTTGCTCTTATGACCCACATTGTATCCGGATTCCTCTCGTTCCCTCTTATTAATAGTAGGAAAATAAAAAAGAGTAAATTCTCTCTTTGAACTCTTCGCCTATTTTTTCCTTTCTTTTTATATTATTTCATTTATTTTTTCTTTTTCTTTTCCTTTTTTTACCCTGTTCTTATTCTTTCCTTTCCTCTCTCCCCTCTAGTAAGGCGCCAATTAACTAATTAATTTGTCAAATTAGGATCAAGTGAGATCTTAAACATTCTCATATTTCCCTAAAAGGTCTCCTGTAAATAAGTTTTTCATCTAATTCAAAGTTTCCCTCCATTGCGTTTCAATTTTCAAACGATCCCTTTATAAATGGGCCTCAAGACTGGGCTTTACGCCACAACTTCTTTTTTCTTGAAAGAGAGCCCATTATTTAAAAACACCAAAATCTTTTCGTCTGCTCTGTCATTTCTACTAAATTCTACTTTCAATCAAACTGGAAGTCGAAGTCATAGCTCAAGAGTTGTGGTGCCACGTCATCATCAGTATTCTTCAATGGCATCCAACTCTAGACAAGTTGGACTGATTTACGATGATCGAATGTGTAAGCATTTTGATCCAGACGATGAGTATCATCCCGAGAATCCGAACCGTATTCGTTCTATTTGGAAAAAGTTAGAATCTTCTGGAATTACTCGGAGGTAATAATATGTTCATTTTCCTTTTTGTTCTGTTCAATGGGTATATCAACTGATAATTGTGTGTTTTTTTGGGGTTCAGATGTATTGTTATGAATGGAAAGGAAGCAGAAGATAAAGATATAGCTTTGGTTCATACAAAAGTTCACATTGAGTTGATTAGGAATATAAGTTCAAAGAAAATTGGTTTAAAAAGAAATAAGATTGCTGCCAAGTTTAATTCCATATATTTCAACGAAGGCTCTTCAGAAGCTGCTTATCTTTCTGCTGGTTCTGTCATACAGGTAAAGTTACTTTTTTTTTTGTTTTGTAATGCGTCATAAATTGTTAT